>CAUYLG010011868.1:0-80433 GCA_963573385.1 Cacajao melanocephalus | reverse complement strand
ATGCACACATATGTTCATGGCGGCACTGTTTACAATAGAAAAGACCTAGAACCAACCCAAATGTCCATCAATGATAGACTTGACAAACAAAATGTGGCACATATACACCATGGAATACTATGCAGCCATAAAAAATGATGCGTTCATGTCCTTTGTAGAGACATGGATGAATCTGGAAACCATCATTCTCAGCAAACTGACACAAGAACAGAAAACCAAACACCCCATGTTCTCACTCATAGGTAGGTGTTGAACAATGAGAACATATGGGCACAGGCAGGGGAATATCACATACTGGGGTCTGTTGGGGGC
Source organism: Cacajao melanocephalus (assembly GCA_963573385.1). Classification (NCBI taxonomy): domain Eukaryota; kingdom Metazoa; phylum Chordata; class Mammalia; order Primates; family Pitheciidae; genus Cacajao; species Cacajao melanocephalus. The sequence continues at coordinate 80,121 of CAUYLG010011868.1, read as the reverse complement.
TGGGGGGCTAAGGGAAGGATATCAGGGTGTGGGTAGGTTGGAGAGGGATAACACTGGGAGAAATGCCTGATGTAGGTGACGGGGAACTGGAGAGAGTAAACCACCATGGCATGTGTGTACCTATGCAACAATCCTGCAAGATCTGCACATGTACCCCAGAACTTAAAGAACAATAAAAAAAAATTAGCCAGGTGTAGTGGAGGCACTTGTAATCTCAGCTACTCAGGAGGCTGAAGTATGGGAATCACTCAAACCTGGGGGACAGAGGTTGTGGTGAGCTGAGATTGCACCACTGCACTCCAGCCTGGGTGAGAGAGCAAGACTCTGTCTCCACCCCCCCGCCCCAAAAAAAAGGTGAAGGGTAACAGTACTCTGTAGGAAGGTCTGATTTCATTCTCACTGATATCCTAAGAAAGCAGTTTTTCTAAGGATATTAACTTGCTACATTTTCTAACTGGCATCACACTGTTCTCAGTCTTGATGGAATTCACTGAAGTCCAGATATTCTCTCTTGAACTTGTAAAGCCAGTCTTCCATAATCATCAAATTTTGATTATTTCCTATGGGATAAGTGATATTACACAGCATGTTAATGCTTTATACGATTATGTTAAATGTATTCTTGCTAACAAAGAGATTGCACTATTACACTCTCAAAAGTGAGGTTAAAGTTAAGTTTCTATTTTAACTCCATGAGATAAAATTAAAAATAACCTTTCTATGAATAACTATAAGACTTGTAAATTATTTTCTTGTCTCAATACCATACAGCTTGCCTACAAATAGAAATTATGATTTAAATTCTGTAAGGATAATACAACAGTATCTTCTCTCTGATCATTGTAACATACTTCTCATTTTATTTCATGCAATATATAACCTGTGTGATTTTTAGTTTATGCAATTTGTAATTCAAGGATGTATTTTTAGTGTTCTTACCATCAAAAAATAATTATTGAAAGGTATATGAGGGAGACTGTTTCACTTTTTAGACCTACTAGTTTCATCTCATGGCTATACAGGGTTTGAGATGTCTATGCTGACCCACTGAGCAGGTCTCAAATATGATTCTTTTGTAGATAGGATAAAGCACTTGGGTGATATTTTCAGATGAATAAAGACATTGACTTAAAGACACAATTGCATAAACATGATGTGGAAGGCACAGGTCTGGGGAGTCAATTCAACACTTCTATTTAACTCCAGTCTAGCTTTTAGATTTATTCCAAAAGAGCTTCACATAAAAACTCCCTACAGACAAAGAATTTGCCCACATTTACATTTCAGGCTATAGACATAACCATTTCATTTCATCATTCTGCTCTTTGTTTTTCAAATTTTGGAGTGTGGTTTAATTTTCTTTCATCACTATAATGGGTCAGAGTGTGCAGAACAGTGATTGCAACAAAATTGCATTTTTAAGAAAAGGTTGTGCAATTAGCTGATGGATAGATGGAGACAACTATGACAGATAGAACCCTCACTGCCCGACCCCCCACCCCCTGCAGAAATCCATAGAATAAGTGATCAGAACATTTATCTTCCACACCCCCAACCCACACACACACACACACACACACACACACACACACACACAAAGTTAAAACAAATGCTGTAGACATAATTCAGAGTACTGCTCTGAAAAGGCTAGAGGCAAGCCAAGGCTTGAAAACATCTAAGGCATACTGGGAAGGCGGGGAGGATGAAAGAGTAGTGATTCAAACTTGGGTGAGCTGATTGGACAGGCACACATCTGGCTTACCACGCCTATTGGGTTTTTACGCCAAGAAAGGTAATATAGTGTGAGAAAAAGTTAGAAAAACAAACAATGGATTCTGAAAATAAATCTTAGAGATCAGTAAAATCAAATGAGAAAAAACAAAAGGTTTGAATGCACTTAAGGTTAGAAAATATTACTATTACTGGGTTAAAGAAAAGGAGAAAGCAAAACGGTACTGGGCAATGAAACTTTAAAAACTGTGTAAGGAAGCTGATACCTCAAAAATAAACTATTTCAATTAGTACTTAAGTCTGTTATAATGAAAATTCAGTTAATGACTTTAATACTTTAAAGGGCTTGAAAGGTTGACCTACACTAATTATTGAGCCATATAGTATCTTCACTCATGAAAATGAATGTGGGGAAGAAAGAATTTCTTCCTTAATGCAATAGCTAGTTGGCTACTTACAGGCAATATTTTAGAGGTGATTCATGCATTCCTAACAGGAGTTACCCAAAATTTAGTGCATAAAATAATGACCAGGTTTTTTAGCTCACAATTCTATAAGTCAACAATTTGGCTGGGCTTAGCTGGGCTTTATTTTTTTCTTCTTCTATATCAAGTTTTCTCCTGCATTTGGGAAGAGCTTTTGAGTTCGTGGGGGTTGGCTAATTTAAAATGACTTTGACTGGAAAGACTGGGATTAATGAGACCTCGATACACATGGTCTCTCACCTGCCTATAGGTTAAATTAGCTTGCTCATATGGTAAACATTTTGAGAGAGAGAGAGGAAGAGAGAGAGACAAAGGAAAGAGGGAGGGAGAGATGAAAGAGAGGGAGGGGGAGAGATGAAAGAGAGGGAGGGGGAGAGATGAAAGAGAGGGAGGGGGAGAGATGAAAGAGAGGAAGAGAGAGAGATGAAAGGAATGAAGGAGGGAGGGGGGAGAGAGAGACAAATGAAATATACAAATCTTCAGTTTGTGGAGCAAATCTTACCCTATTTCACTCTATGTCATATATGTCAGAAAAGCAAGTAGTAAGACTAGTCCAGATTCAAGAAGTAGGAAACTAGACTCAATTCTTGATAAGAAGTTGGGGTGCAGGTAGGGGTAGAATTTGTGATCATTTTTTTGCACTCTCTGAAAATATGTTAGAATAGAAACTTCTAAGGACCATTCCAATTCTTAATGCTTATTCTTTTGTGAAAATAGGGTGCCACCAGTTCCTGTGGACACCTTTGTTTACCTATCTTCATTGCCAACTTTACTCCTTTCTTCTTTACTCCTCTATTTCTGAAGTGATAGCTTAGTGCTGGATTCCATGGTACTGAGCTTAGTAGTAGCAGGATCTCTTACCTAGAATTGTGAGAATACTAAATCAAGCATAGCAGTCAAGGACCAGTTACTTTAAGAGGTGAATCATATTAGTTTTCCAAAATAAATAAGGTTTAGAAAGAGTGCCAGAAGCTAAACTATGAAGTCTTTTAGGAAAGCCAGAACTAGAATTTAAGCATGAGGAATCACTGCCCAAGGCTGAGGTGAATAATGTTTTTTTAGATAGCTGGGTCAAGCTTGTTAGAATGATATATGCCTGGTTTTTGACATTCAAAGGCCTAGAAATTAAGTGGATATGATTCTTTTACTAATCAGTATGGAATCATAGTAATAGGCAGCACCTGTTAAGTTCTCACTATGTGACAGAAATGGGCTAAATGCTTTACACTTAATCTAAAGGCAATCCTATGAGATAGACACTTTTTAGTTTTATATAAGAGGGATTTGAGGATTACAGAGTACACTGTATTACAGCAAAATGATAAAGGTTACACAACCAGCAAGCAGTAGAGCTAGGATTTCAATTCAGGACAGTCTGATTCCAAATAATCTGCTTTAAACCACAAAATCATAAGATCACTCCTAAGGTTTTGGAGGAAAGAAATATTATAGACTAGTTACATTTTAGAAAGGCTATAACTTAGCCAATGTTATACATTTAGACAGTATCAGAAATGGAACTATAGTCTAATTTAGATTACACATATACCAATTTTGAAGGAAGTGTTCATGCTATGTATGTATATAAACCGTGTATGGATACATCATTATAAAAATTAATCTACAAATATGCCCCTATGCTTTGTAATACCAGCAGTGTTGATCTTATTCTGCTCAATAAAATCTTTATAAACATGAAAATATCAAACAAAAACAAATAAGGTGATTTTCTGGGTGTTTAACCTGAAAAATATGCAGGGAAGTTATGCTATCTATGCAAGATCACTCTATTTTCTTCCCCATCACTCACTTCATGCTTGAATTGTTTAACATAATGCATCTTTCCAATTTGTGCTTTGTATATTCCTTTTGTTTTCAAATTTTCTAGGTTCTTCACCAACCCCATCTTCATCTCACTTCCCCATGCTTCTAAAGTATGATTCATTTTTATAATCCAAGTCAAATCCCTCAACTCTTCTTGGCTGGATTAATCTCAGACTTCCTTCTCTGAATTCTTGTAGAGGACTTAGATTGCCAGAGAGCTATCATGGTGCCACATTTAACTGAGTTCCTTGAAAACAGGAGCTCTGCTTTCTATTTCTTTTAATGTCGAGGACACAGTATACTACTTGCTGGAAAATATGTGCTCAATAAATATTTATTGAATAGTCACATTCATGACAATAGACTTTTATGAGACATCCATCCACTCATAGGTACACGGTTGCAAATCTGCATCACTGTAAAAACAATCTGAGGAATAATTCCAGTGGAAAAACAAAAGCATACTCTTATTTGGGACTATTTTTTGGTTTTCTGCCAAAGCAGTACCATATATTGGGATAAGACAGTCTGTGGTACCTCTGGCCGCTTTCTCTCCCACCTGGTTTTTCCAAACCTTCAAGATCTATTTAAGAAAGAAGTTGGACAAATAATTGCCTATTCCTTAATATTTCAGGAACATGAATGGTTGGACTTTTTTGTTTTTGAGATGGAGTCTCACTCTATTGCCAGGCTGGAGTACAGTGGCGCAATCTCGGCTGACTGCAATCTCCACCTCCTCGGTTTAAGCGATTCTCCTACCTCAGCCTCCCAAGTAGCTAGTACTACAGGCACACACCACCACAACCAGCTAATTTTTTGTATTTTAGTAGAGACGGGGTTTCACCATGTTGGCCAGGATGGTGTCGATCGCTTGACCTTGGGATCCACCCTCCTCAGCCTCCCAAAGTGCTGGACTTACAGGCATGAGCCACTGCACCCATCCCAGACTATTTTTTTAAAGGAATGAACAAAACCTGAAATATACAACTAGTGGACTATAAATGGATTATAATTTTCTTTACATTGTAAGCACCGGCAGTGAACCAGGATATAAATGTTAATGATCTTTCTTTAACTGAAGCTATCCAGTCAGCACTGTTGCATCATGAGCAGTGCAGTGATTAAACCACTGTAACATATGTATATGTGAATATTTACAAACATCCAATCAAGGAAGAAAAGCAGTATAATACTGCATAACTCGAAAGAACATGTTTCTTTTTTAAAAAAACAAACAAGATTTGTTGTCAAACTTTTTTTTTTTCTGGGAGATTTGCTAAAAATGCCTTAACTGCATTTTCTTAGACATAATATTGTATTTGCTCATTAAATCATGTTGCTTTGGGAATGCCTATTTTTGAGATCAAAGGCTACATTTTCAGTCAGTCCACCTTAACAGATTGCCATAGACAGCATTCTATTACATTAAGTTAAAGAAAATAGCCATTGTAACTCATAATTCATTTTACTGGGGAGCAGCAATCTAATTCACATTGATTTTGAGTAAACCTTTACATACCCATCTGCTCCATTTCGAGCTAGGCTTGTACAAATCAATGCATCCCCAGCATCAACATGCACTAATCAATGCATAAGGAAAATCATTATTAACTGCTTGGTAATTGTGTTTACATGCAAATAAAATATAGAATGTGCAAGACCATTTTGGAGGAAGAATGAGTGGCCTATCGATCACAAGCAGATTGTCTTACATTGTGTCAGATGACTGAGGAATTTTACCAGGAAGGTAAGAGATGACCACAAGTCTCACCTTTGCCTCGTTTTAGCTCTCAAGTAAGATAGTTGTCAACATTTTCATGATCTTTCAATTCAAGGAAGTCTCCAGTTGGTGAATAGCAGTTCCAGGAACCATGGCTGCAAGCAGCCATCCTCCCTACTGAATTATGATCAGCTCCAGTGCTGATCTGGTCTCTGCCCACCTGCTCACTCTTGGCTCTGAAAGTTCACTTTAATTTTTCTCTCTTGTCATTTGAACTTGGAGCGTATATTTGGTTTCCTAGTGTTTAGATCTTAGTTTTCCTTAGTTGATTATACCTGGGACTTGACCTTCTGGTGCTCTAGTTTCAAGGCTACCTTGAATAGGGCACCCGTCTAGTTCCAACCTCATTTAGACTCCTGTCTCTGATGCCATTAGATTCTTGCTTTAAATCCACTATAAAGGGCAGGGGTAGCAACATCAAAACCTAGGAATACACATAGAACTATGTGAATGAAAAAAACCTGTAGTTCTGATTCACCAAGCTTTATTAAGGCAGCTCTACAAGCAGCAGGACAGATAAGACTAGGTTCCTGCCTCCCAGCATAACTGAACAGATGGGCTGCGATGAAATTGCCCATCAAAATTTGTTTTGTCCTATTTTATTACAGTTATTCAGACAAGGAATGCAGATTGAAGGAATGGCTGAAAACAGGTTCTGTTTTTAGTGAATTTCACTGAGTGAACAAATTCACAGTACTATGAATGCAAGTCACACATTTCTTCCATTGCAGCTTCTCATAAACTAAAAGCTAGAGACTGTACGTGTCAAATATCTAAGTAGTTAAGTTAGGTGTATAAACATTGGAATGAGGCAAAGAAAATGGGCAAGCATTCTGGCTCAAGGATCATGTAAATTTGTAAATCAAATTAGCAAATAAGGATATAATTTGAAAAACAATAAGGTTTATTGTTTGCAATCCTGAAAAGAAAAAAAAATCAAAAAAGCAAATAAAACCCATAAGGTCCAATTATGATTTCCCTTTGTAGTACTGTATAGATTTCCATTTTAGGAATAAGTTATTATATTGCATAGAAACTTCAAATTAAGTGATTTTGAATCTAGATAGTGCTTTAATGTATAAGGGATTGTAAAATTTTATACGAAAGTGAATATATTCTATAAATGAATATAAAGTTGGTTCAGAATGATAAATGATTTCTGTTTGCTGATGTTTAGCCAAAGCATTTAGTATAAGTAACCAACTCTGAGTTTGTAGAGAGAAGAGTGGAAAAAATAGATTTCCAGAAATACCAAAATTCACCTAAAATATATAACCTTTTAAGAAAATGACAACACTTTCTAAGATGCGAGATTTGCTAAAAGATATTTAGGGGAAATGAAATATCAAAGATAACTGGATCACACTTCCATGGTAAGATAACTTGCTGTTTGAAACAGTAGCTTTGTTTCAATGTATATATGCATAGTACATGTAATTTGTGTAAGAGCAAAGCAAATCAGATGAGAATTTCAAAATGTCAAGTATTCCATAAGCAATGAGCAATACATTCAATAGAAGTATTATAGTTTAGCAGGGCATAGTCCACTCAAAACTCAGATATACACAAATTGTGCTAAGTTAGAAACTCAGTGTAGAAGATCAAAAACAACAATTTGCTAAGTTTAAATAAAGAAGAAAAGTTTTAAAATGTGTAGTTTCATTTGATTTAGTCATTTAATTAGTAGGCTATTTTATAAGGCCCATTTGAACATAATAGCTGCAAACCATCATTCTTTATGCTCTGAAGCACACACTGAAAGACCAATGTTATCTACCTACTTCTGCCATCACTCCAGGTGAATGTCAAATTTGACTGATATTGGGGTATTATGAGCATCATGACTATCCCAGTGAATGACCAATCATCCCTTGACCCATACCCTTCACTAAATTAAGATTTGTTTCAGGTGACAACATGGAGGATCAGAGTATTTGAGCAGCTTGCCTAATGTCATAGAAAAGATAAAAGTCAGGTCTTTGTGCAGTTGTCATCCACTATGCACAATGCCTCATGATTACCACCTGCTAGTGACTAAACTCACCTAGCTAAATAATTTGCATGCCTTAAAAGTCAGCAACACCCCACTTCTTACATTGTGCATGTAGTCAAATGAGAAAGCAGGAACAGAACTGGGACCCCAGGCCAAATATCAAACTCTAATAAAGAGAAGACAACTTGGCCGGGTGTGGTTGCTCATGCCTATAATCCCAGCACTTTGGGAAGCTGGGGTGGGTGGATCATGAGGTCAGGAGTTCAAGACCAGCCTGGCCATCATGGAAAAACACCATTTCTACTAAAAATACAAAATTATTTGTTTGTAGTGGCAGTTGCCTCAGCTACTCAGGAGGCTGAGGCAGAAGAATTGTTTGAACCCAGGAAGTAGAGGTTGCAGTGAGCCGAGATCATGCCATTGCACTCCAGCCTGGGCAACAAGAGCAAGACTCCATCTCAGAAAAATAAAATAAAACAAAACAAAACAAAAATAAAGAGAAGACAACTCACATGAAATATGAAAATTAAAGGTTAATACTCATTAGTAATACAAGGAAACAAAAAATAACATCAATATAGCTTAGAACACATATTGCCCCAAATAAATCATCCAAGAGTGCTACAAAGTATTTTTGACTCTCCAAGAAGAGATCTTAGAGATTTTAATGATTCTATGTCTCTAATTTGTAGATGAAGCAACCGATTTGACCTTAGAAATGTATGTATGCAAAACGATATTGCAAGCAAGAGGTAAAAAAGAAATTAGAAGATAGATTTCTAGTTCATGTAATACCCAATATAATGTTCTTTTTGATAACACTAAGTTCTCACAGCTTTATTTCATTTCAATCTTCAAGTTAATAAGAACAGGTATTATCAAATGTCTATATTTATATAGGTCATATGAGACAACCAAAAGCTTTTCATAGTCTATTAGAAGACATGATAAGTATAGGCAGTACATGGTTTTCAATTTACATGTTAACAGCAAAGTATTTAATGTGCATTTGAAAAATATCCATCAACATATAGTTTTATAGTTTAAGGCTCAGTTAAAATTGTAAGAAGATTGAAAATCAATGTAAAGAAACATAAATATAGATTAGATATGGCAAAGGTAATAAAAAAGTTAAGTAAACTAATGGCAGAGGTTTGGGGAAAACTTACCTAAAGTAGAATATATTGAACATACAAAATTGAGGAGAGGTAGTTATTTACAAAAAGATGCAACAGCGATGGGGTTTCCTAAGTAGAATAATTCAGTGTAAATGATAAAGTACCTCCTGTAAGATAGGAAATGGGGATTCATGTAGAATATTCTGTGACACCGACCCTGTAAAATTTTTTCAAAATAATTTCTCATGTATTGCTTTACTGCTATATTGATTTCAAGAACTGATTAAAAAGCACTCTTTCCATGTTTCTAGATTTCTCATAACTAAAATCCAATCTGAGGAAATTGAACACAAGCAATTCTCAGACTCTTAAATGAAAACCCACAATTTTAGAGTCTGAGTTTAGAAAATTGGAATAATCCACCTGAGACACATTTCAACAGTTTTTTAAAAAGAGTTCTAAGAAAAACCTACTTAGCAGTTAGATTTAAATTTACTTGTTTAATAGGAGAAAGCTAATGGGCAAATCTGTAGATAACTTTGTCAAAAAATAAAGCAAACAGATTTTAAGCCACTTCTGAGAAGTTTATCTCACCAATAGTAATAGAATAGTGATCAAAGAGATATCATTTCAAGTTGTGTTTAGTAGAGGTTTAGTACTATCAAACCTAAATTAAATCAAATTGAGATATTTGAAGCCATTTTAATTTCAAGGGGAATCTGATGATAAATTCTGTTCTCAATAAGAACACATGGCAACTAAAGATACAGGCAGAAAGAAAGTCAGAAGGCCCAGACTGAGATTCCTATCACTAACTAGTAAAATTTTAAATACTCTTATTGGTACGCTGGTAGCAAGAGAAAAACATGACCTCACATCCATTATCAAAAACAATCCAACCTACTAACACAGTGTCTACAGCTCTAGAACATGATTATTGAGTGGATAATTTTGCCTGAATGGGTGTTAGGAAAGTACTCATTTTATGCAGTCTCTCAAATTAAAAACTATCTTATGGATGCTGTGAGAAATACTTATTATACTTATAAATAAACTCTGGGGTTATCAGTTACACATATTAGCAGGAATGATAATGAACAACTTACTTTTTCCAGTTCTACAATAAGCTGTTATCATATATGCATATATATATATATATATGTGAGATTTTAAAAGGTGGATTGCACTGTAATATATGAAATACATTCTGGAGTATCATTTAGCAAAATCTGAAATATATCTCTTATGTTTCTATTCAAACAATGCCAACTAGAGTTGCAAAGTTGCTATTCATCTCACAAGGCTTAATTTAAGATAAATTACATTTGCCTAAAGAGAGAAGAAAATTGACATTATCTAAAATAATAGTGGAGATTCACTGTCAATCTATGTAAGTGATGAAATTTCAGGGTATTTGCAGCCCTTGTCAATAGTACTTATAAACAAACCCTAAATACCTATTAGGTGCCTACAATTGAACATGTCTTATCTAAAACCTTTATTAAGGAAGACACAGTGTTTTCTTTGAGGAACAATAGTATAAATAACCAACTAAGCCAAAAAAATTAAGTCCATGGTCGACCAGTAAGTATTTCAAGCATTACCAGAATACAGAGATGAATAAAAAAGTAGCCCAAATACACATGGACATTTCAAGAACCAGCATTATAAAGAATGATCAGTTTGCTTACATTTATGTAACCAGAACATTTATATAACAGAAGTCTCTTGTATCCATTCCTATGCAGAAATCATGGTACCTTCAACTTTTGGCAATTCTTACATCCTTTATTACTCTAAATTATGTTTAAATAATTGAAATGCATTTTGTTAGGAATTTGAGAGACTTTTTTACCTTCTAGGCAAATATCTGAACTATATATCATTTTCTTAATTTGGTGAATCCATTAATGACAAAATGGATTAAAACTAATGATAAAGGAAACATTAAAGACAAAATGGATAAACAAACTACTGTATATTTGTACAATGGCATGCTACTATGGAATAGAGAGAAAGAGACTACTCAAACATGCAGTGTCACAGATAAATCTCAAAAAAATTGGTGAGTAAAACAGGACTTACAATATAGAGTACCTACTATATCATTTCATTTGCATGAAGTTCTAGACCAGGGAAAACTAATCCATGGTGCAAAAGCTGCACAGTTATGGCTGCTCTCGAGAGGATGAAATTGTCATTTAAAGGGCATGGGGAAATGTGCCGGAGCGATGGTGATGTATTGTATTCTGAATAGGATGTTTATTTACACAACTGTATACATTTGTCAAAACTCGGCAAATATTCACTTAAGATGTGTATATTTAATTGTATATAAATTTCACCTGAAGAAAATTCTATAGAAATATTAACTCTAGTTGGTACTACAGATGTTTAAGTATTAAATGTACTGAAGTGTACTGATGGCTGCAATTTGCTTTGAAATCCATATACAGTATAATATTAATAGCAGAGTACAGGTACTTGGGTACAGTTGTTCACTGTAAAGTTCAAATACTGTATGTTTGAAAATTTTCAAAAACGTTTGAGGGAAATGTACTATTTTATACACAGATAGGACAGAGGAAAGATAACATCACTGTTAGGATGTTTTGAAAAATATTTAACGAGAAATCCTCACAAATCTGAAAATCATTTAGGGTGTTTCCCCTCAATATGGAGAATACATGGACAGTTGGTTTGATACAGATTGCAAACTTCTGTTTTCCTCAAACATCACACTTACCAACTAGGTTTTAGAAATTATTTGAATTATGTAATGACATCCTAAAAAGAAGGCTAAAGGCACTCAATGTTTTCTGTAAATTAAAGCATGAAGACTATTTTTTGTGGTATTTTTCCATGCATCTTTGATCACAACTTCAGTGAAAGTATGTTTGTATAAAAACTATCCTTTTCTTTCATGTTAAAAGTGAGCTTTTGTACTTAATTAAAATGTAATAATTTCCTGCATTTAGGAAGAAAAACTTTTGAGACTCAAGAATATTTGAGAAGTTCTTCAAAGTACAAAATAAAAAAAAAACAATGAAAATACTTTAAAACCTTTGTTGTTGTTGTTGTTGTTGTTGTTTTTGAGACAGGGTTTTCCCCAGACTGGAGTCCAGTGGTGTGATCTCGGCTTATTGCAACCTCCACATCTCAGGTTCAAGAGATTTTCCTGACTCAGCCTGCCAAGTAGCTGGGACTACAAGTGCCCACCATCACACCAGACTAATTTTTGTATTTTTAGTAGAGACAGAGTTCTGCCATGTTGGCCAGACTTGATTCGAACTTCTGACCTCAGGTGATCTGCCTGCCTTGGCCTCCCAAAGTGCTGGGATTATAGGCATAAGCCACTGTTCCCAGCCAAAACTTTTAAATAAAGTGCCCAAAGTACAATGTCTCATTGATGCATTTGTCACTTTATCTATTTTTAAAAAATTAAAGTCCTAGGTAACATGAAATATCAGAGGAAATAACCACAGATTTGAACAGACACAACTCTGATGTTTGGGAATCCTTACTTTTAGGTTCCTATTTTTATCAATATAGTAGATAGAAAACTATTTCACATAATAAAAGTAAAATATATATACACTACCCATTAAGTAGTACCTGATTTATTAGTTTTTAATTTATGTAACAATTCAGAAGATTTATTAAGTGCCTACTATGTGTCAGGCCTTGTACTAAGGATGTATTGGTTACTACAGTCCAAAGCTCTCTATATGTTTTCACAAAATGTTACCAGTCCTCATATTGAACAAGCAACTGAGTACATATTAATGGAAATAAGATTACACAAGAACATCTAGGAAGATTTTGAGCATAACCAGGAATTTAGCTTTAGAGTTCTAGAAGAGAAGCAACAAGCTGAACTGGGTTCATGCTGTGCCAGTTGATGACATTGAGACATCATTAGTCCCTTGGAATCCTGTGCTTTGTGCCAAAAGAGAAAATGTAAGATGCCTTTCCTCATTTTAGTGTGGCAAATAAAATAATATCAGAATGAAGTGTGACATTTACATGTACCTGTGCTGATGCACTTTGTGAACGAAAACTATTTAAGAACTCATATCTTGCATATTCAAGGAAGTATTAGATTGAATCCTAGGAAATTGTTTTTGTAGGTTAAAGATATCCAAATATCAGCCATGTCATGTGGTTCAACTAAATATTATTTTTAAAAAGCAAGTTTCCATTACTTCATGTGACCTGTTACAGTTCAACAGAATTACTGCAAAAATTAAATGAGATGGCATATCCAAAAGTACTTGGTCAGCTATGAATACCACAGGCTACACAACCTGAGCTTGGGAAGAGGCAAAACATGTGGCTGGGTGTGGGGGCAAAGCTGCTGTGTATTATTCTAATAGCAGTTGAGCTGGGACTAAAGCTTAAGGTCATTTGTAAATCCAAAATCAGTCTACAAAAGACAAGGTAAGAATTAAATGGATTGTGGTTCAAGTCCAACTGAATCTAATTTCTGACTGAGAAGGGTTATGGCAGGCAATGGCAGAAGTCCAGTCAGGTAGAAAGCTAATATCACAGAAAAATAAAGAAACGAAAATTCCATGTATAGAAACAGTGGCATTCAAGTAGAAGCCAGACATGAAGAAACAGTACAGAGAATTGCTGTGGAAAACTAAGATTACAAATTATAATAATTTAAAAATCACAAAATATGATGTCTGCAAGTATGATGTCTGGCATATACACAGAAACATTGACCAATGGAATAGAAAAGGGAACCTAGAAATAAATCCAAACATTTATGATCAGCTAATTTTCAACAAGGGCACCAAGAGAACACAATGGGGAAAAGAGTACTCTCTTCAATAAATGGTTCTTGGAAAAGTGAATTTCTACATTCAAAAAAAATGAGATTGAACCATTATTTTACACCACCTGCAAATATTAACTCAAAGTGGATAAAAGATCTAAATGTAAGATCTAAAACCATAAGGATCTTAGAAGAGAACAGAGGAAAAACTCTTTAACATGGCCATGGCAATGATTTTTTTTTTTAGATATCACACCAAAAGCTCAGCTAAAAAAGCAAAAATAAAACAAAGGGGGAACAACATCAAACTAAAAGGCATCTGTTTGGCAAAAGAAACAATCAACAAAATTAAAAAGTAACCTGTGGAGTGGGAAAAATATTTGCAAACCATGCACCTGATAACGGATTGATATCCAAAATTTAAAACCCTCACAACTCAATAGCAGAAAAACAACCCAATTTAAAAATGTGCAAAGGACCTAAACAGAAATTTCTCCAAAGGAGACATGAAAATACCAACAGGTGTATGAAAATGTATCTCCAATCATCAGGGAAATGCAAATGAAAACCACTATAAAATATCACCTCACACCCATTAGGATGGCTATTATCAAAGAGACAAGTAACAGCAAAAGTTGGTGAGGGCAGAGAGAAAAGGAAACCCTTATACATTGTTGGTGAAAATATAGCTATTATGGAAATCAGTATGATGGTTCTTAAATATGTTAAAATAGATTACCATGTAACCTAGCCATCCCTTTTCTTGATATATACCTGAAAGAGATGAAATCACCACCTTGTAAAGACATTCTGCATTCCCATGTTTACAGCAGCATTGTTCACAATAGCCAAAATATGGCAACAACCAAAGTCAACTGGATAAATGACTTTTATTGAGATTTGTGTAGGATAAGTATGCATTGAGATATACAGGAGTATATACTGAGATATATACTCATCCTACACAATGGAATATTATTCAGCAAGAATAAAGGAGATCCTACCATCGGCCACAACATGGATAGACATGGAGGGCACTATGCTAAGTGAAATAAGCCAGACACAGGAAGAAAAAAATATTGCATGATCTCAATTACATGTGGAATTAAAATAAAAAGGTCAAACATGCAGAATAAAACTGGAGTTACCAGGGACAAGAGTGGAGGAGAGAAAATGAGGAGATATCATTCAAAGAATATGAAGTAGCATATGTGTAGGATGAACAAGTCTAGAGATGTAACATACAACATGAGGACTATTATTAATAAATTTGTATTTAATATATTAGGGATCTTTCTTAAATACCTAGATTTTAGCTCCCCATGTGCTTCATGATGCAGACTACAGCTCTTACATGGTACACATGAATCTTCAAGACCGGTAAGCTTCCTCTCTCTGCAGCTGCAAATCCTGTGCCCCCAACTACTCTGCCACCAGCTCCACTGCATTTCCCACACACACCTCACACCACATACAGGTAACTATGTGAGGTGATGGATATGTTAATTTTCTTCACTGTAGTAACCACTTTACTATCTCTGTGTATCCCATAAGATCATGTGTAAACCTCAGACATACCCAATTTATTTTTTAAGTGAATATAATTTTTTAAAAGTTATAAGAAGGCATGTTCATTGAGTGCTAACTATACAGGGGTTCCATGAATATACAGAGGTTCTCTACATTCAGTATTTAAATTGACAAAAAAACCTAATGAGGTATGTAATATCCATTATACAGATGATAAGCTGAGGCTCAAAGAGGTCAAGTCACTTGATAAAAGCTGCACAACAAATGGCTGAGTTGATGTTTACATTCAGGTCATTGTAGTGTAAAGCTCATAATCTTCCCATTACTTTCTTCAAAGAACTACCAAGTCTCTAGAGAAAAAGGTCAGTACTCTATTACTGAGTAACTGTTAAAGTTAGACTCCAGCTGCTAGCAAACTAGAGCAAAAACTTTAGAGGATACTAATAGTTAAGCCTAACTTGATGCTGACAAAAGGAGATGTTTCCAGTTAGACTCTGTGCTTGACTTGCCAAATTCCACAGAGAGAAAAGGGAGGCTAAATAAATTTTTGTAGGCAGAGCTGAAAGACAGCAAGTGAGGACACTGACTAGGTACCCTAAGTGGGAGGCACACTGAAAGTACTGACCCTAGGAGGTACACTGAAGAAACTTATGTAGTGTGGGAAACATTTATCATACCATTGACCACCGAATAAGGGGAATGTGGTGTTGGCAAGGTTAGGAGCCATGGAGCCTGACTAGCATTCGATTCAAGCTCTACACAACTGCTTTTTCCATGGGTGACTTTGGGAAGTTATTTCACTTCTCTGAGCCTCAGATTTCTCCTTTGTTACCTAGGAGTAATAAAATTACCTACCTCATGGATTATGAGCCTTACATGTGATAATGCATGAACAGCACCTAGAACTGTGTCTGATTAACAATATTAGCAAGCATTCAATGAATAGCTATGGACTTTACTTTTCTGAAGTGAACGTAAATACATGTTTTATCTACCCGAGACTCAAAGACAAGTTTTGGGGAAACAAGTCTTGGCATAATCTTATAAACTGGCCCAGAACACAAGCAGGTCATGCAGAGCTATGGGAGGCCAACTGCAGTGGCATGTCCATGGTTCAGCTTTATTGATTATTAGTGCATAGATGAGGCTGGTTCATGTAAAGAAATGGGATTGAGGCAGGTGCAGCAATACTGGGTATTTCTATTTCCTTGAACTTTAACTTATTAAAAGGGATACTAATTTTTAGTGGCATATTATGAACATTGCAACCAAATAAAATTGTGTAAGTACACTGTCTAAATTAAAAGAATATATGAACTAGTTTGTATTATCAAATGACACTAAAAAAGTATGAAAGAAAAATTTTCCTTATGGAGCTAAAATATAGCAAAACTTCACATGAAATAATTAGACTTCCTAAAAGATGGTGCATCTAGTAGTTTGTTTTGAAGAAAAATGAGCCCTGTGGTGGTTTTTATAATCTATGCTTGATTAATATATGTGTTTAATTTTTCCTTTTTATATGTATATAAAACTACTTGTTTTATTGATCAAAGTGTTTAGAACCTGTATTTTTCCTTGTGATAGATACATGGATCAATACGATCTTATAGAAAATTTATTGTGTACAAGTGATAGAGTGATCTTATAGAGTTCTGGTCTTTATTGCATTTTTTCAATTCAGTTCTTGAAGCTCACAACTGCAAACATCTGCAAGATGCAAGAAGAATATTATAAAGTTAACTCATATTTCCAAATGAGAAATTCTTCAGTTCTGAGATGTTTTAAAATAATAAAAATCAAGCTTAACAACACCATTTCCAAAAGCTATCCCATGGCTTGGCCATCAATGCTTTGACTGAATCAGAGTCAAAGTGCCAAATCGTTCCTTGTTTCAAGTCCTTCAGAACCTCCCCATGTGCTTCATGACACAGACTACAGCTCTTACATGGCACACATGAACCTTCATGGACCTGTAAACTTCCTGTCTGCAGCTGCAAATTCTGTATCCCCAACTACCCTGCCACCTTCTCCAGTGCATTTCCCACAAATACCTTAGTCTTCATCAATATCAAACTGTTTACTGTTCTCCAATAAAACAGGCATTTAAAAACACACATTTTATCTTCTTTAAATATTCTTCAAAGTAGAACTGCTAGTTTCTACTGGTCACTGAAGACATGCTTCAAGTGTGATGTTCTCTGGAAAGTTTTTGCCTGGTCCCCACTGCCTTTCACTGCTGCTGTACAATGCTAATTGCCCTCTGTTCACCCATTTGTCTCCTAGGTAGAATATGAGAATAAGAAGGCTACTGTATCTTCGCCTTCCACACATTCCTGAAACATATTCATTTGTTCATAGCAGGGTGTGTATTAGTCAGGGTTCTTTAGAGGGAATAGGACTAATAGGATAGATACATACAGGAAAGTGAGTTTATTAGGGAGTATTGACTCACAGTCCACAATAGGCTGTCTGCAAGTTTTGGATCAACTAAGCCAGTCTGAATCCCAAAATCAAAAGTAGGGAAACTGACAATACAGACTTCAGTCTGTGGCCAAAGGCCCAAGAGCCCCTGACAAACCACTGGTGCAAGTCCAAGAGGATAAAAGCTGAAAAACTTGGAGTCCAATGTTGGAGGGCAGGAAGCATCCAGCATGGGAGAAAGATGAAGGCCAGAACAGTCAGCCAGTTTAGTCCTTCCATGTTCTTCTGCCTGCTTTAGTCTAGCTGTGCTGGCAGCTGATCAGATGGTGCTTTCTCAGACTGAGGGTGGGTCTGCCTCTCCCAGTCCACTGACTCAAATGTTAATCTCCTTTTGCAACACCCTCACAGACACAACCAGGAACAATATTTTGCCTTCTTAAATCCAATCAAGTTGACACTTGATATTAACCATCACAGGGAGTTAATGGATACTTGTTGAATACAAAAAAATGAATAAATTAGTCATACTACTATTCTCACTCTGAAATAATGTTCTATTTTTGATAGAATTGCTTCTGGTTTCTTTTGTCCTTGAATCCCACAGCCTTTAGGTTACCAAAACTCTGCCTTGCTCTTAGCAAAACTTAGAACTGACATCTATGTTTGAACGTCACAATCTAATGGCCAGATTCCTGATAGTTCAGTGGATTCTTCTCATATGTTCCTAATTCTGCTTTCCATCCAGCATTGCTATGCTCTGCAAACATGTGCAAGACTGAGTTACTTAACAATGGACCCAATTTACATTGCCTGTGGGCCTGGATGGCACTTATTTATCAATGTCCAGAGATTTAGGTTATTAAGTGTGCTTACTAGATTGGACATCATCCCAGCATCTGATTCTGCATATGCCCATCTCCCCGCTCCTGGCTTCTCTCTCTGCACCTGTGTCAGTCACCCTAGGGTTTGGATTCACATCTGTTTCTAAGGCCTTTCCAAGTTTGAATGATTTCATAGTAAATTGCCATGCTCATCCACATCTTAAAAGATGACTTGTGGCAGCTTTAATGTTTGACCTAACAGCAATGTTTTTTTGTGAATAATTCTATTTTACGCAATAGAACATTGTGACTTTTCCAATTTCTAAGGGATATATTGATGATTCAAGACTTATAACTTGTTCATCTATATTTTGGTCAAGGAGGAAAAAAACCTAGAAATTAGTTTCTTTCATTTAAAAAAAGATGCTTTAAAGTATTTTAGGTGATACGTGGATGATCCTTGCAATGTTCTTGTAAGCCAATTAAAACAGTTGTATTTTATCCATGTTTATGGATAGGAAAATGTAACAGGGTAAATCTAATGAGATATCCTATCAATTATGTATCTAATAATTAATGATGATAATTAAATGTAGATCCTTAGGCTCTTGTTTTATAGCTCTCTCCTTGGATTATACTATACGTGCCTGTTTACTGATTGCTCATGTGGACATTTGTGGAGACAATCTTGGTACGCTCTAAAAATGCATTTGATTAATAGAGTGCACATGAGTTGTTACGATCTTTTAAATGTTCTGGTAATTTTAAATAATTTGGTATTTAAAGTATTTTAGTGAACGTGCAACAAATGTTATCTTGAAATTTCAGTATTCATTTCTAAAAAACTAGTGAGAAATGCAGAAAGGCAGAATTATCTGAAAGAATTCACTAGTCTTTTCATTTCCATGACCCTTTAAAAAGTTCTGGAAAGGCTCTGTTTGATTCTGACTATGCGCTTTCATCCTGAATGCTCACCTCTGAATAACGTGCAAACTCCAGAGCGCTAGATATTCAAGTGCATTTCCAGGACCTTGTAGAATAAAAGTGACAAAGAGGACGTTGTGAGGGTTTTCCTACCATCTAGTACAAAATGACATTGAGACTTCCTCAAATAGATTCCCCTGCTGAGACACACCTTAGGGAAGCAAGTCACAGCACATTAGAACAGGCCAGGCCTATACATAAAATAGATGCTGTGGCTTTGTTATGAATATGGCAGACTTCAGGGTCAGTGCTCCTGTCAGGAGGGAATGAATACATTTTTCAAAGGAGCTCTAGGACATGCCAGGAAACCTAAGACTGTGTGGGTGTTTCTTCCCTTTTGACTCTAAACTCTGACTAATAGAAAGTATACTTAAAACAAGCAAACCAACCAACCAATGAACAAAGCACACTTTAACACTGAGAAACTGTTAAACACTATTAACACTATTCAATTGGAAGTGAATATGTTACAAGTGCCTAATTTTAAAAATATGCTAAACAAGCTGTTTAGGTAGCCATTCATTTGGGTAGGTTCTTCCCACTCTTAAAGTATGACACAATACATAGTAGTTTGAAGCAGGATTGTACAGTGGTTAAGGGCCAGGAGTCAGAACCAAGACCAAGATTATAAACTTCTCTCCAATACTTGAAAATTCTGTGACCTTGGGCCTCTGTTTCTTCATCTTTAACACAGGGATATAATACAATGCTATAGAATTATAGTCAATTTCAAATAAGATAAAGCATGACATGTCTTAAGCAGAAACTCCTTCTCAGTAAAGTTTAATAATTACTGGTTATTACAGAATCATTAATATAGATGTACTTGATTTTTTAAAAACATGTTTGATAAGGTAAGTGGCCTTCCAAGTATCACAGTCTAAGGAAGAGCATACTGACTTTGAGCCAACTGAACCTGGATAAGGAAGCCAGATCCACTAATTTCTAGCAGTATGATCTTAGCCAGTTCATAGCCTCAGTTTCTTACCATGTAAATAATAATACCTACTTCAGGCTGAGTATGGTGGCTCATGCCTGTAATCCCAGCACTTTGGGAGGCTGAGGCGGGTGGATCAAGAGGTCAGGAGATCGAGACCATCCTGGCCAACATGGTGAAACCCTGCCTCTACTAAAAACACAAAAATAAACTGGGCATGGTGCCACGTGCCTGAAATCCCAGCTACTCAGGAGGCTGAGACAGGAGAACTGCTTGAACCAGGGAGTCGGAGGTTGCAGTGAGCTGAGATTGCACCACTGCACTCCAGCCTGGCGACAGAGCCAGACTCCATCTCAAAAACAAAACAAAACAAAACAAAATAAAATCCTACTTCTGAGAGTTGTGGTGAGCATAAAAGAAGGTCACACATACCACATGCCTACACCAGTATGTGGCTAGTCCCTTTTGCCTTCATTGAAAATCGGTGATTATAAGCTTTGTCCATCATTTCAAGTTGGGCAGAATTGAAAAGACCAAATATTTTCCTTCTACAATTTTGTCATAGAATTTGAGCTCTTAATTGTATTTGCTTCAGTATTATGAACAAAGACAGAGTTGAGAAAAAAACAAAATCTATAGGTGACATATTGTTATGGAGAGACCAAATCTGACAATTGGTCAAATTACCAGAAAGCAGATGATTTACAAAATAAAGAAGAGATAGAAAAAAATAAAGAAATATAATTGCAGATTTAAATCCATAAAAATTTTAAAATTAGATCTTCAAATTATTTTTAAAACCTTACAAAGGAATTTGGAATAAAATAACAAACATGAAAGATCAAGTGGTGTCATCATTGTTTACGCAGTACGTGCTCCCATGAGTTGATAATCAATATACTAAGGTCCTGACAAATAAATGAGCAAAAGCAAGGATACGGAGAATATAGAAGAGGGAATACAACTATTGACATAAAGCAAAATGTCTAGAATTTACTGATCCAAGCATAGAAATTAAAATATTATAGCATTAACTACTTGTTAATTATTTTAGCATTTAATTAATAATAATTATTGCTGGTGATAATGTCCAATGAAGTGCTAGCTTTCTAGCAGTATTTTCCCTAACTTTCAAATTTTCTGAATAAAGTTATATTACTTTAAACTGGAAATATTATTTAAAATAATCAGATATTAGACTAACAGCTTTGGAGTAGTTGACAAAAATGTTCATACCAGAATGAGAACACACGAAACCCACAGTTGGTTACTGTACACAATTATGCAACAAATCTATTTTGAGACTATTTCTAGAAGATGTAATTTGCATGGCTATTCAACCAGGGTCTAGGAGAGAATCTAGGTAGCATTAGGCAATAAATACACGCAGTATTATATTTAAAAGCAGATTGTAATATAATGTTCTGTGTGAATATAGGATATTATTGGTGATATGCATTAGTCTGTTCTCAGGCTGCTAATAAAGACATATCTGAGACCAGGTAATTTATAAAGGAAAGAGATTTAATGGATTCACAGTTCCAGGTGGCAGGGGAGATCTCACAATGACAGGGGAAGGCAAAAGGTACACCTTACATGGTGGCAGACAAGGGAAAATGATAGCCAAGGAAAAGAGGAAACTCCTTGTAAAGTCATCAGATCTCATGAGACTTATTCACTACCATGAGAACAGTATGGGGGAAATCACTCCCACAATTCAATTATCTCCCATGGGCTCCCTCCCTCAATATGTGGGAATTATGGGAGCTACAATTCAAGATGAGATTTGGGTAGGGACACAGCCAAACTATATCAGGATATAACTTCAGAAATGGGAAGAAGGGTCAGTCTGTGAGAGAAAGGATAGATGGTTAACAGAGAAGTTATATTTGTTGACATTTTCCTAGCATTTTATTTAGTTTTTGGAAAGCATTTATTCCTCTTCTTTAAAATAAATACATATATATCTTATTTAATTCCTTCTTCAAGAATTCTGTAAAACACATATATATCATTTCCCTTTTACAGATGAGAATACTAAAACTGACTGAGGTTAAATGGCTTCTCTAAATTCAGAAAGACTTGAGCTAAGCTTGAACCTGAGTGTCAGGGCTAAAAGATCTATACTTTGTATGATGCTGGACTGTAGGAAAAATATTAATATGTGAGCTTCAGTTATACAGAATAGTGTTACTATAGGCTAAAATGGAAATTTTGAATAAACTGTTAGGATAATCTGGATGGGGTAGAAAGATTACATTTACAAATGTTTTCTTTAGCTTTTACTCTTTTGAGAATATTACAGTAATTGCTAAAGAAGTGAATGAGAAGATTGTCTGGAAATTCTCACCTGAAAGTCTTTACAATAGAAATGAACATCTGTACCTGAGACTATGTTCATAGTCATGAGTTATCTCCAAGGATCTCCATTCCAGAATCAGGTGGAGTTCCTAGAAGAGACTGAATTTCTGTAATTAGGAGTTTGTGCCACTCAAACATTACTCAGTTGGTCTCAAAAGCAATTCAATTTTAGGATATGCTCTGGGTCAAGCATATCACTCTTTATTCTAGAACTGTGCTGTCCAAATAATTACATTTAAATTTAAATTAATTCAAAGTAAATAAAAATTAAAATTCAGTTCTGTAATCAATCTAGGCACATTTTAAGCACTCAGAAGCCAGATATAGCTAGTAACTACTATATTGAACAGTATAAATTTATAGAAGATTTTCAGTATCACAGAATGTACTCTCCTGAGCCACAACTTTCCTAGATGATGGCTACTTTTATTATTTTATTATACTTTAAGTTCTGGGGTACATGTGCAGATTGTGCAGGATTGTTACATACGTATATGCATGCCATGGTGGTTTGCTGTATCCATCCCCCCGTAACCTACATTAGGTATTTCTCCTAATGCTATCCCTTCCCAATTCCCCCACCCCCTGCTATCCCTCCCCTAATCTCCCACCCGCTAACAGGCCCCAATGTGTGATTTTTCCTTCCCTGTGTCCATGTGTTCTCGTTGTTCAACACCCACTTATGAGTGAGAACACGTGTTGTATGGTTTTCTGTTCTTGCATCAGTTTGCTGAGAATGAAGTTTCCAGCTTCATCCATGTCCCCGCAAAGGACATGAACGCATCCTTTTTTATGGCTGCATAGTATTCCATGGTATATATGTGCCACATTTTTTTTATCCAGCCTATCATTGATGGGCATTTGGGTTGGTTCCAATCTTTGATATTGTAAACAGTGGATGGCTACTTCTTCTAAGGAGGAAACCTTCAGCCTGGGAAATATGGAAAATTGTTGAACCATTTGGTGAGCTTGAATCCTTTTGTGAGGTTATTCTTGATCTCAGGGACAATCTGTCTTATGCTCTAGGTGTTTCAGGATTATTATGCACTTTCCAGCTACTAAGAGGTCAAGAAAGAATAGCAGTGGCAAGAATGAATCACTCATTAATCAATAGTACCTTTAGGAGTGAAGCATGTATTTATCTAAGGTCTTTTTGAAAGCCTTATTTCAGTAGATATACAAAAGCTGCTCCTAAGAATTTCTGCCCTTGTTGTTTTAATTCCCCACATAGTAGATCCCAAGGCATTTCTAATTAGAGATAAAGTTGTAAAGCATCTGGAATTTGTTTTTTTAGCAACAGCCCAATATTCTGAATTTCTTTGTATTTTTGCCCCTATTTTTTTTCTTTCTTTTTTTTTTTTTTGTTAGAGAATTCCTAAGTCCCACTTTGCCCCTACTTTTAACCACACAGTGCTTGGAGTCCTAAGATGTCCTCCAGTGGTCATGTATTCCATCAACAATTCCCAGTTAACTCTCCTAAAAACTCAAAATGTATCTTTCCTTCTCTCTCCATCTAGAATTCAAAATATACCTTTCTAGAATTCTATTCACTCCTGCCAGTTGCAATTAATCATTAATGGTGATGGCACAATGAAATGCTCTAGAAATAAGAGAATTTAGATTTTCTGGTTGGAGGGGTGGTAGTACTGCAAGATCATATCATTTAAAGGGAACAAAAGAATAGAATAAGACCTAGGTCTGGTTGTTTTCCCACCATTTCTTAATTATGTATCCACAGGCATTATTAAACCAGCTTAAGCTGGAATCTTCATAGGGTAAATGAAGATAACACTTATCACAGGATTTTTTGCAAGATTAAATGGGATAATGGATTTAGATGTAAATACATTTCAACAATTTTTCCCCATGATGTCAAGCTAACATCTTCACCAGTTTTATTTTATTCCTTTGTGAAAGCACTGATTCAGCTCAGGGCTGTTTTCTGCAGAAAAATTCTGACGTCCTTTAACACTGTCAGAATATTATTTGTTAGTTGGAAGATAAAAGGATGACAGAACAGCAACATAACGGTTTGCTGGAAGTCTTTGTCAGGCCAGTCAACAAGCAAGAACTCCTTCTATTTGTTAACTATGTAATATTAATCATTAAATTTTGCAAATTCTCACTATGTGATTATGCAATTTGCAAACAGTCTTGTGTTTTAAAAGCAGAAAATTTTAGATCTGAGGTTAATGATACTACCTAGTAAGGAATTTGTAAAGATCATAGAGATGGTATACATAAAATTATTCTTAGAAACAAATTATATCAAGTAATGGGTCATAAGACTCACAAGGAGAGAGAAAATAATGTCTCTTTACAGCTGTATTCATATTTCTAAGCCACTAAGGTGCCACTTACTGAAATATTCTGTCTATAAATAGACACAAGTGACAGAATAACATATCCTCTCAAAATGCAAAATGTTCTTCTCAGGGGTTCAATTAGTCACAGTAAAAACAGTCAGAGCAGCTATCTTCCCAAGCTTGAATAGCTCATAACGCTTTTTTTTTTCCAAAAATATCTTCATAAACTATTATCTCATTTCATGCAACCAAAATCCCTGGAAGGACTCCTGTCCTTTTCTGATTATATCAGTAATTAGGGATGAACTTGATTCACTGTATATATCAATGTTTTAACCATGATTTGAGATCCCAAATTCAAGAAGATCTTAGATCTTCAAGATCTCATCATAGGTAAGTTGCATTTAAGTCAAAAAACTGTGCAACAAAAGGCATGCTAGGCAGGGGCATGCCTGTCATTTATTGACTGACTGTATGTTTAAGTTTCCAACATTAGTAATGAATACTCAAATATATTCTTTAAAAAATAAAAACTCTAGCATTTTATCATATTATAGCAGGCTTATGAGATCACATCCTAATTGTATCTCTTGCATAATGAAATTGCTTGTTTACTTGTCAGTTTCAAAATTTCTTAATGTGTCATTCATCATTTTATCTTCAGTAACCAGCAGAGTGCCTATTAAAACCACTTTCTTAAAATAAATTTATGAATGAGCAAATATATATATTTAATAAGTTTTCCCTTTCCCTAAATAAACAGCTCCACTCCCTTGAGGCAGGTAACAGTTCCTTAATATTTTCTGTGGTACTGTTTACAATAGCAAAGACTTGGAATCAACCCAAATGCCCATCGATGACAGACTGGACAAGGAAAATGTGTCACATATACACCTTGGAATACTACGCAACCATAAAAAAAGATGAGTTCGTGTCCTTTGTAGGGACATGGATGAACCTGGAAACCATCATTCTCAGCAAACTGATACAAGAACAGAAAATCAAACACTGTATGTTCTCACTCATAGGCGGGTGTTGAACAATGAGAACACATGGACACAGGGAGGGGAGCATCACACACTGAGGTATGTTTGGGGGGGACTAGGGGAGGGACAGCGGTGGCGAGGTAGGGAGTTGGGGAGGGATAACATGGGGAGAAATGCCAGATACAGGTGACGGGGATGGAGGCAGCAAACTGCATTGCCGTGTATGTACCTATGCAACAATCCTGCATGTTCTGCACATGCACCCCAGAACCTAAAGTGCAATAAAATATATTTTTTAAAATATATATTTTCTTTTTAAAAACTAATTTCACTCACTTTTCAAATCTAAATCTTAGAATATCCTCTAAGTCTCTGGTATATTCCTTTAGGAGACCTGGCTGGAGCAAGAGCTGATGCCCCACATGTTTAGCTCCACAGGGCGGGGCAGGGTTTGTGGTAAAGTAAAAAGAGATTTCAGGCCAGGTGTGGCAGCCCACCCCTGTAATCCCAGCACTTCGGGAGGCCAAAGTGGGTGAATGACAAGGTCAGGAGATCGAGACCATCCTGGGCAACACAGTGAAAACCCGTCTCTACTAAAATACAAAAAATTAGCTGGGCATGGTGGTACACACCTGTAGTCCCAGCTACTTGGGAGGCTGAGGCAGAAGAATTGCTTGAACCTGGGAGGCGAAGGTGGCAGTGAGCCAAGATGGCACCATTGCACTCCAGCCTGATGACAGAGCAAGACTCCATCTCAAAAAAACAAAAGAGATGCCAGATGTAAAACCCAGATCCACTCTACAAGTTTGTATTCTGATAATGTATTTTATCTCTCTGATCCTTCTTTGTCTCTAAAATGGGCGTGACAAATTCATACTAAATACAATGCTTGCAACGTATTTGGTAAATAGATCTTCAAATATGGTACTAAGAACAGTGAGATTAAATCAGGCAAATGAAACAGTGTGCTCCATAGAAAAGAAAAAAATGCTGAAAATATTTAAAAAATTAAATACCCTAAGAAATTATCTAACACATTACACACACAGAGACTCTTAATTATATAATATGCTATTTATACATATGTATCTACAACTGTATAAAATTGTATAAGTCAGTGGTTAGCAAATTTTTTTGTAAAGGACCAGAGAGTAAATAGTCTTTGTGAGACATATAGTCTGCTGAACCTATTCAACTTTGCTGTTGTAGAACTGAGACAGCCATACGTAACACAGAAACAAATGAGCATGTGTGTGTTGTAATTAAAGTTTTTTTATGAACACTGAAATCTGAATTTTATAGAATTTTGATGAAATAATTTGATTAAGAATCATTTAGAAATGTAAAATGTAAAAGAAAAAATTCTAATTCGTAGGCCATAAAACAGACAGACAGCAGCCTGGATTTGTTCTATGGCCATAGATTGCCATAGTTAACCTCCGGTGTAAACCAAGCCATATATACTGAAATTTAGAGGTGATTTAAGGAGTTTAAGATTAATGTTTACAGTTTACAGTTTGTCTTATGTGCTAACTTAAGAACTCAACCACCTTTTTGAGAGGTGAAATTAACTCTTTTATTGTTAGTATCTTTGAATTATCTCAGTATTCAATCCTTATTAGATCATGTTTTCCTACCTGCATCCTCTTAGTGAGCTCATCGAGTATGCCCTGACCTTAAAATTATCTAAACACTGATGGATCCAAAATTAATATCTCCAGCCTGAAAATTTTCCCTAAACCCTAGACTCCACTTGAATGGAGATGTTGAGCAGAGTTTTTATTATACGAGTACATCTCAAACTAAACACATATTAAATTAGACTCAATCTTCTTCCTAAACCTGTCTCTTCCCCAAGTCTAACTCAATTTATGATAAATCTTCCTTCGATTTGTTCAGGCTCAAAACTTTGAGTCATCTTTAAATGTTTTGTGTTACAACACACATCCATTCCACATGCAAACACTCTTGGCTCTATCTTTGAAATATATCTAGAATACAATCATTTCATGACATCTGTTACCACTGTCATAATCTCACACCTGGATTATCACAATAAGCTCCCAACTGGTCTTGCTGTTATACCCTCAGATATTTACAGTTTATTTTCCATACAAGATTCAGAGTGATTTGTTACAATCTAAGTTAGATCATGTCATTCCTTATTCCAGAACAGGACATAATTTTCTCACTCCGAAAAATATGCCAGAGTCCTTGCTGCGTCCTACAAAGCCCTATGTCAGTGGCCTGTGTGCCTCTTTTCCTCTCCTCCTTCTTCCCCAACTCATCTGACCTCATGTTCTACAACTTCTTCTCACTTTGCTGCAGCCATATGGGTCTCCTCGATATATTTCAAGCATGACAGTCCCACCTATGTCTGGAATACTATACCTTTTGTTTGTAACAAAGTTTTTTGCTTAAATGTTATTATCTCAATGAGGCAATCCCTGATTACGGATCTTTTTAACACTGCATTCCACACCTCAATCTCAGCAGCTTCATTTTTCTCCATTACATTGTCATCATTTAACATATATTGCACATTTTAGCTTTTTAAAATCACTGTCACTAGAATGTAAACACCACAAGAGCACAGATGTTTTTTATTTTTTTACCGGTTTCTTTCACCATGGTTCTCCCTGGTGACAGAGAATGGTACCTGGCACAGCAGCAATTTAAAATATATTCATTGGATAACTGAACATCTTTTGGGGCTGGCACTGTGAGTGATCTTTAATTTTTTCCTTTGTATATGCCTGTATATTTTATTAGAAAGAAGTAAAAGCTAGTGTAGAGTTTAAATCAAGATACACAAATGTTGGGTTCTAGTCCTTGATGTGTTACTTTATGTGTGTGTCTTCTTGGGTTAGTTCAAAAGTCTATGACTTGAGATTTTTATCTTTATGACTAAAATATTTATGTATTACATATGAATATATAAATGTAAACCTATACATGCACATACTACACACACAAACAGAGTACAAAGATATCTATGACTGCCTAACTTACCTATTATTGGAAGGATAAAATCTGATAAATGTGTTAAGGATATCTGGTAAACTTATTAGTTGATCAAATGTTAGATCATTACCAAGGGAGGATACTATATATTTTTGTACCAATCATTTTAGGATAAGCAATAACTCAATTACATTTACATATTTATTTTGTCCCATGGACTTTGTAATGTGAATTTAATGTGGGACTAGTTCTGAATCTAAATTTAGGATGATAATATACTGATTTTTCTTCAGCTGTGGAAGAAAAGGAAGAAGAGACTTTAAAAACAAATTCCTTTTTACCATCAACTGCAATATATTACATCAGGCAACACAAGGAATAATAAAAAAGAAATGAATCAAAAAACCATTTTATTAAATTGAAGTCATCATCATGAAAACTCACTGTGAAGTGACATTAAGAGCCAAACAATTTCCTGCATTGCGTTTGGAGAATATATGTCTGTTTTATCAATGAGGAGGGCCATGCACAGTAGCATGCACCTGTAGTCCCAGCTACAGGTAAGGTTGAAGTGGAATGATCATTTGAGCTCAGGAGTTCTAGGCCCTCTGGGCAACATAGTGAGACCTTGTCTCCAAAAGGTAAATAAGTAAATAAATGAAGAAGGATGAGGAAAGAGGAGAATTAAGGAAATTCAAGTAGAAAATAAAGTATGAGGGAACCTCATCACTTTAACCGTGTTAGAAAGTTGGAGCAATACAGATCTGCACAGGCAATGGAAATGATACTATGCCTGGCTGTCTTAGGAAATGTCAGAGTCTATTACTTGAAAGTCATATATTCTAATTCTTTCCATGTCTACCATTTTGAAGACAGAAATGGAATACACACTTTAAAAAATGAATTTATATAATGTCACCTAATACACTTGCAAAATACCTCTGTGGTAAAAAAAAAAAAAAAAAAAAAACATAAAATATATATTTACAAAACATGCATTGCAACTGAGAGTATATTTCACCTGCTGATAAGCCTCTAGTAGTTTGAAATAAAATCCTTCCCAGCCACTCACTGGGAAATAAGCCATCAATTTGAGAAAATCTGAAATCTGGCATATACAGAGAGAGCAAGCTCAGGTACCAAAACTGATTATGAAAATAAAGTTTTTTACTACTAAAAGCAGTTCAAATCATTCCTTGAAAATCAGAATTTAAATCAACAAGTGGAAAAGCCTAATAATTTAATATACATTGTCACTAAAGTAGATACCCATTTCTGTGTGTGAACCGAACGCAATTCAGTATGAAAACTCTTTGTAGGCCAGACATGGTGGGTCACGCCTGTAATCCCAGCACTTTGGGAAGCTGAAGTGGGTGGATCACAGGTCAGGAGATTGAGACCATCCTGGCCAACATGGTGAAAACCCATCTCTACAAAAAATACAAAAAAGTTAGCCAGGTGTGGTAGCACATGCCTGTAATCCCAGCTACTCAGGTGGCTGAGGCAGGAGAATCACTTGAACCCAGGAGGCGGAGGCTGCAGTGAGCTGAGATTAAGCCACTGTATTCCAGCTTGGGTGACAGAGTGAGACTCCATCTCCAGAAAAAAAAAGAAAACAAAATCTTTGTAAAGTTTCACCACAAATGCTATTCCTTATTTTTATTTAATTATTTCCAATCAAACACATCTCTATAAGAAGTATATTTAAAAATTTCTGCAATTTCCTTCCAAATAATGAGTATATTTCAAACATCACATTTGGCCAACACAGTTCTTGAATTATTAACAGAGGGTGGTAAGTATTAAAATACATCAGAGTTTTTAATTCTAGCCTCGAATACACCCATTATTTTGTTGTATCACAGAAAGAAAAGTTAGTTACTTATCCAAAGTTCCTCCAAATTATGAAAAACCAATGATACAACAGTATTATTCCTGTTAAAGACTAAGGGAAACCTGAAAGTCTGGAGAAACCATCCTATATAGAAGACAAGATGATGATAGATATACTAACTGCGTATTAGTCTTCGTTTGAAATACATTAATAAAAACTATGAGAAATTCACACTAGTATAATGTATTTGAAAATGAGACTCAGAGTGCCAGTTAAATAAAAGCAGGATGTGGGTCTAGTTTTGCCCATCATTTAATGCTTAACATGTAGTAGATGCTTGGTAAACATTTGTCTAATGAGTTAAACAATTTTTACAACTATATTATCTTTGGTTTAGTTACTTTTCTCCAAAATGCATTATGTATCTCTGCTCAGTATTTAAAAACATCTTATTTAATACCAAATTGCATCAACCATGTCCATTTTCTGTGTTTTGATACTTTGAGGTCTAAGGCACTGCAGACTCTTGTTAGCCAATTCCTAGATATAATAGACAACTCATGAGGGAGCCTGGCTTTCAAATGCAAACCAATCATGACAGAGTTCATGTCTTAACTACCTTCTCTGTAAGGTTCTCAAACTGTGGGCCATTATCCACCAGCCCTAAATTTCCCAGGGCCTGGTACCAGACAACTAGGAACTATCCTTATGTCTACTGAAATTATTCCAACTAGTTAATCCTAAACCCGGTCACCTTGCCTTGCTCATTTCTTCTCATAGAAACCATGATAGGGGCTCTTGCCCACTTTTTACCCTCTCTCTCTGCTTCCTGACTGATCCTTGTACCTCCCCATGTGGTCCTGCATGGTGTGCCATGCCTCATGCCTCCTGTTTCCAAGAATTTGTGAGTACAATAAAACTCCTTGTTCAAGATAGTAATTTCCATGTCTGCCTGTCTGGCCATCCCTAATTGAAACAAATCCTAGGTAGCCTTAAAATGCAATTCCTCAGTGAAAATGTTTCTATTCAAAATGTTGGCAATAAAACATAACTCCACATGAGAAAAAAAGGATGGGGGAAAAAGAACAATGAGAGGCTTTTCACATATGAAGTTGACAAAGATTTTAAATTGGTTATTCTGTACATAATTTGGTATAAACTCTCTATAGAACACTTTGGTAATACTTAAACCAATATAGTAACAATTAACTCAGCTTCTAATTTTAAAAACCTAGCTAAAATGCCTAATGGAATAGCGTTCTGTTAAAAATATATTACGTGAAAGTTGATCATGCAAATTGGATTATTTGTGTCACACTCAACTAAATCAGAGTCTAGAGGTCAGGGGGACAAAGCACTCAGGGCACATAGCATTGCTCTAGAAAAGAAATTCTCTGCAAGTCTAGCTGCTGAAATTGCCTATTATAACTAACCTGAGATGAGTTTTATCTACAACTACTGAAATAACCGGCTACAACACTAGGACTAATTTTGCTTGCTGCTGTCACCCACCAATTGAAGCTTGCCAGTTCCCCAAAGCTTTACCAATACCAATGAGCTTTTTCTCAGACCACCTACAACATTCTTCTTTTTTATAATACCCCAAACTTTTTCTTTGTTCTTCCGACATATCAAAGACCACTTGGTCTCTATGCATGCCTCAATTGTAATTCTTTATTCCTGAACAAAATGTTAAATTTAGACTGTGTTTACATTTTTATTTTGACTTGGACAATCAATATATACTATATATGTTATATATGGCCTATGGAAAATGTATAATACATTGCTCATAAATATTTTTAAACATTGTAATCCACATTTATAACAAAATAAGTATTTAAATATTCATATAACAAAAGCGGGAATGCTAAGCACTAAAATGCTAATAATTATCACTATGTGGTATGCTTAGGGGTTTTTAAAAATACTTCATTTCAAATTTTAAAACATTTCAAAAGTAGAGAAAGTCAACTATATAGCCACAATTTACATGTAACAAAGTCAATTATTTTACCATATTATCTTCAGTTTCCTTTGTAAAAAATAAAACATTTGAAATATAGATAAAAGCCTCACTTAATCCTTTTCCTTCCTCATAATTTACCAATAAAGCAATTGTCATTCATATGCACTTTTTAGAAGGTATCCACAGTAAACATATATTACTCTGTAATCGGTAAGACCCCACATTTTAAGTTTACCTAGTGTGGTATTACAATGTCTCTTTATATTGAACTAATATTAACCTGCATCACTATATTCCATTTTATAAATTATTAACTAAGCATTTCAATTTAAACCTTAGCCTTAACTTGGAATACCTGTTTTGTGGGGCCTGGCACTCTACCAGAGACTGCCAGGCATATCAGGCATATTTTAACAGGCATACATGTGTACTTTTCATAAAGAAATAATTTCACAATTTAATAATTAATTGGAGATGGTATATTTGAAAATTTACTCTGATTATGATTTTTGCTGAGATGTTATTCAGAAAATTGAACTAGAAAAAAAATCTAATGTTCTGGACAAATTAGGAGTCTTATCGCAGTGGTTTACCCAGTTGAGTGAACCAAAAGGACCCTGCTGTCAAGAAGCCCCACTGTAGAGAGAGAGCTAAGGTAAGTAAAATAATTTCACTGTGGATTTCCTTACTAATAAGTGTTAGAACATTAAAACTTTACACAACCATAACCAAATTCCAAGTTATAATTACTACAAAGGGCTTTTACTAAGAAAATAAATTAGACCATTTTTAAATTAATTTTATCATTATAGTAAAAAAAGACTTGTGGTTTTATTATTTGCTTGGATAAAGGGCATTTTCTAGGATTTCTGATTTTAAATTAAATTCTAAAAGCATTATTTAAATATAACCATACTTTAAATAAAATGCTTCACCAACACAGTAACTTTGCATTCCTTTCCATGCTTAATAGGACATTCTAAACAAAATGTGCCCTATTGGTGATTTGAAATTTAAATTGGCCCCCGTGGTCTCACAAATGAGCTGGAAGCCAAGATTATCTCTGATGTGAATGCAGTCATCCTCACTGATGGGCATGGTTTCTAATAGCCTGGACTGGAAAAGCCCTGTGGTATTCTTGATGATCACTGAGTAGGTTGGGTTGGGGCAACTTTTAAAAGACCAGACTGTGGCTCTTGTCTTCATAAACTACATTGATTATTTAAAATATCTCTACCATTAACCATTTGGATTATCCTGTACAGTCTGTTCTTTTAATCCCAAACAAGGCAGGGAGCTTGTTTAATCAATTAGACTTGTAGGTATGCTAGAAGTTTTATATGCCAGTGACACTGGATTTTTTCTCTAATCCACAATTCATGTGGATTCAGTCTTTTGGTATTCTGTATTTGTCACTAATCTTAACAGATAAATGTGTTTTCATATATTAGTCATCTTTGAATTCCTAAGGATTTCTAACAAAGTACCAAGTAAATACTTAATGTGTAAACACTAAAAATTACATAAATTTAGACCTAACAGAAATATAAGAGATAAAGTTGTCAAGTCAAGAGGAAACTTGCTTCTTTTGGTTATATTTGTTACTTATTCCAGCAGTTCAACTTCAAATAATTTATATATTAAGAATGGTCAGGCCAGGCTTGGTGGCTCACACCTGTAATACCAGCACTTTAGGAGGCTGAGGCAGGCGGATCAGGAGGTCAAGAGATCGAGAACATCCTGGCTAACATGGGGAAACCCTCTCTCTACAAAAAATACAAAACTTAGCTGGTTGTAGTGGTACGCGCCTGTAGTCCCAGCTACTCAAGAGGCTGAGATAGGAGAATCACTTGCACTCCAGCCTGGCAACAGCGCAAGACTCCATCTCAAAAAAATAAAGAATGGGCAAATATTTAGTTTAAAAAGTATTCATTGTTATGCTGTTTATAAGAGATTACATGACCTAGAGTCCCAGTAATTAGGGTTTGGATAAATAATTTTGATTGATCAAAATTTGATTGATAAGTGAAAATTTATGCATAACTAATGAAGCATAAATATAATTTCTAACAGAAAATGTTCAACGTATATATGTTGATTTTTTTCCTCTACCTAGAAGTTAGAAAATACAAGAATTTTCAGTGGCTATCACTGATACTGGAGTTATAGTTGTATTCATAACTATATATAAATGTATACACATATGTATAAATAAAATATATATTTTTCTAGATATATGTTCATTTTATAAAATATATATGAATTATTAAAACAATTAAAGTATTAATTATACATAGTGATTCTTTAGCCAGGGATTAGTCATGCATTAAAGAACATACATAACTGTTTTATCTAGGAAGTTTTATCCTTTGAAAGTAGGAAATTCAGTTACATTATTGGGTTTGAAATAACGTTTATCATTTGCCATTTGTTCAACAAAATAATTGACGAAAGCAAAACCAAAGTGCCCATCTTCAATTGTGCAAAACATTTTCAATGACTTGTCTTACTTTCCTCTATTTTATATTTTTTAATTCACTTGAAATAGCAATGAATTTTTCATACCTGTTTAACTATGAAAGAAATGCTGAAAAATGTTTCAAAATATCAGTTGAACAATGACTAATATAGCAGTTATAAATGCACAGCCTCTGCTTTTGTAAAGGTAGTTAGCAGCTTATCCCTCCTCCTAGACAAATTAAACCAACTATTTCTCCCTGTTAAGAGAAAATGATAGTTGTTCTACTAAATCTGCAAGTGGCAGCTCAAGCTTCACTTGAGTTTAGTCTTTTGTTTTAACAAATGAAAAGAATCCAGTGTCTTTGCTTGGATACTAATCATGGAAGATAATATCATAATGGCCTATTTCTACAATTGTAGTAACTTGCAAAGCTTCACAGACAGCTGAGTTCATTATGTTGAAGTTGTCAATCACACAGGCAGTCGTTTATGTTGCTTTTGAACTCTTACTGTTATGTTTCCTCATGTACGATTTTTTTCTCTTCTCTTTTATATGATGTTAAAACGTTCCATTCTGTCTCCTTTACAATTGACATTCTACAAGATCCCCACAAGATTTCCTTCACTTAACAGAGAAATACGATACTTTGTTCATTCAACTAATGTTAGAGATATGACTCCTCAGGCTAATCTGAGAAAACTTTTGAAATAATATTTTACTATTACATTGAGAATTCCTTTCTACCTAACTTATGAATGACTATAGGATGCAACAGTATTCTACATCTTGTAAGTTCATTATAAATTCACATAGCATCCACCAAGATAACTCACTTATGACTATGAAATCAATAAACAACCTTTAAAACAAATTGGAACTTAAAGTATTATCAATACTAGAGAAATTTTAAGCTGTAAATATAACAGAGCAATGCTGAAAAACTGTTGTGGGTTTTTAGTCCTGATCATCTAACCTCCACTATATCAAAACATTTTTGTGGGGTCCCCATTTCGGACAAAGGCAGTAACCACTCACTCATTTGCTTGTATCAGAAAACCTGCTGTCATTCTTCTCTCTTAATTGCAAACTTTCCAAAAACCAGTACAGTTTGTTGTTTCTACCTCCAAAATATTCCTGGACTTTGTATCCATTCTCAATACAAACACAGGTTTGGGCAATCAACATTTTATACTTGGTTTATTACAATATACTTTACATCCAACTCCTTTTCCATAAAACAGCCAGAGTGATTCACTTTCCACCTACTTCCTTAACTCGCAGCCAGTTGCCCTTTGAGATAAATCTCAGGCTGCTGCTTAACTTTTCCAATGATATTAAATGTCTCATTTTTCGTCCTAGATAGCATCATACTCTTAATTCTCTGCAGGGACAAACTGTGATCCTTTTGGCAGAAATACGTTTTCCCACTAGTCTTCTTTAAACCTAGTTAACTTCTATTCAGCATAAAAGTCACTTTAATCAGAAAGACTATGAGCTCCTACAACTATTTTCAGAAGATTTCCTATATGTTCTGTTTTACCTGTTGTACATTTTCATTCTACACCCTACTTTTCAACTGCATCCTAACTGCTTATTTACTTGTCTTTATTTACTTCTATGTGGTAACATTAAAGATTGGGGGTATAATCTTTTGTTCAACAACTGTTAAAGAAAAAATAGATTCACGATTTGACAGCAAAAGGCATTAATGTACATTTTGTCATAACTCAAATTTATTGACAAATGAGCAGAACTATCTAATTTTCTTCCAGATCATAAGTTTCAACTTCTTATCCTTATCCGAGTATCTAAATAATGTCATTATTACAAAAGTATTGCAATTTTTATATTGTTCCAAATGTGTTTTCTCTCCTTTTCAGAGGATGGGGAATTTTCTCCTTTCTGGACAAATAAAATCCACTTTTCTCTCACAAGCAAGTTTCTTGTTGTATAGGTGAGTTCTTACACTGCCAAAACACCAAGGGTATTAAACAATAGACTACTGGGACCCTTCTCTGTAATGGCCCTTTGTTGGAGTAGCTATCTCTTTCCTATGTCCCTTCATAAATATATCCACATGAATAGAGTACAACACTTCAGTAAGTGAAAAATCCTCTTTATTCAGCACCAAGTTGAAGCAGCTAAAGTCTTCCATTATTACCAAGCTTTCTGAATATTCGAGTCATGCACTTTCTTTTCCCAAACTTCTCTATTCTCTGCTATGTATTCAAGTCCTCTTTTTCCCTTCTTTCAGAACACACTTATCTAAAGGGCGGGGGCAGAGGGGGAAGTTAAAAACATCATGGTTTCTAAAAAGTCAGTGTTTCCTTAGTCTCTACTGAGTCACAGGTGCAGAGCTAGGGAGGTCCTGGCAATACAGAAAGGAAAAGACAGGGCTCCTGGATATTTTTCCTTATTTTGGGGAGAGCCAGGCTCATAAAAAAGGTCATTCTAAAGCCACATGACATTTTAAAATCAAGGTAACTCCACAGAAGCATTGAGAATAGAGTCATTAATTCTTCTCAGAAAAAATTAGGAAAAGGAGTTATGTGTAGGGAAGCTTCCAAGAGGCATACACCTATGGGATTTTTTGTATTGCTAGTACAAAACATTCAGATAACTGAAAGTAATGAAAATATGTATATAAGATAGATTTCTTATTCTTCATTTGATTGTATCACATGAGAAAACTGATGGCTTTTCAGCATTTGCCTTTAGAATCGAGTTAAATATAATTTCATAACTTTGCTCAATTTCAACCAATAACATTGCTTGAAGTGTTATTGAAACGTTATAGAAAGAGAAAGCAGTGGCCACAGCTACTGACAAATTTGCCAACAGGGCAACCAGCTGAGATAGCCAGAAGACAGATCCATGTTCTGGCGACATCGCTCTTGCTGGGTGAAAAACTAGAAGAGGTAGGTGTCCTGTAAAGAGGCTCCTCAACTTGTAGGTTTCAGCATTCAGTGGGTAGACAAATGAATCCTATAAAGAGTGTTATTTTTAAAAAATACATTTTAAAACAATACAGGAGGGCTTTATAGAACAAATATCATGTCTTTTTAACATCTTACTTGGTTAGACATTTTTTTATGTGGGTAGCAAAGGCAGAATCTGTTCCCATTTTACAGATATGTTGCTAAGGAGACTCACTGAAGATTCAAGAATTTATTAAAACTAGGGAACTCTTGTAAAAACCAAGCTTTGAACATTCTGGCCCCAAGGTCATCATTTATGTGTGTTATTTTTAGGCTCAGCGGAGGTAGAAAACACTATCTCTTATAAAAGGTAGGTACTCAGTGGCAACCTCAATTCTTTTCTCCTTCAGTTTTTCCTTTTCATTTTTTTGATATCAAAGAAAAGGAAATAGGGTATATAAAGATACAGAGGCTAAGTGTGTCTGGATTGCTATCCAAGCGTGAGAAGCATGATGTTTTGAATGCCGACTCCAAGAGGTAATAGCTTCAAATATTTTCCATAAATTATTCAACCCAGTACAACAGCATTCAAGCCTGAAATAGATCACATGGAGACAACACATTGCTATTCAAATTATTCAAACCAGTTAAATGAGTTTATTCCTTAATGAAGATTGCCTTGGGCATTTGCCTCCAGACCTCTTGTGTCTTTCACAAATAACAAATTTACAGTTCTCTATTTCTGCAGCAAGAAGCAGCTATCGGCTTATTCCAAGAGATAGATGTTTGGTGTTTGGAGGAAAAAAAAAATTAAGAGCCATTTCAAATTAGTACTCACTACTCTGAGACAGATGCCCACATGTAATGTATTCTGGTTGTTAACTCACCTATCAAAACTACATAAAATAGCCTATTAACATTACCTTGTCAAAATTAGATATCTTCACCTTCCTATGAACACCCTAGAAATTTATTTTCATGAAAATTTCATGATAGGCACAGTGCCTCACACTTGTCATCCTAGCACTTTGGAGGCTGAGGTGGAACTCTTGGCCAAGAGTTTGAGCCCAGCCTGGGCAACCTGGTTAGACCCAGTCTCTACAGTTTTTTTTTAAACCTATACTTGCATGTTTATTGCAGCAGCAATCACAACAGCAAAGACACAGAATCAACCTATATAAGTGTTCAACAATGATCAAATAAAGAAAATGTATATACACACAAACATGGCAATATTATTCAGCCATAAAAATAAAATCATGCTACTTGCAGCAATGTGGATGGAACTGGATGTCATTATGTTAAGTGAAATAAGTCAAACACAGAAAGACAATTTTCTCATTTCTTATCTTCTTTTCTATTATTTACCTCCACAAAAAACTTTTTTTTTAAATTATGTGGGCATGGTGGCATGTACCTGTGATCCCAGCTACTGGAGAGGATGAGGCAAGAGGAGGGGGTTGAGCCCAGGAGTTGGAGGTTGCAGTGAGTTATGATGATTCCACTGCACTCCAAGCCAGGAAACTTGTTACTTGCAATGCAAAGTGCTTTTAATAGACATATAGGGGAATTTTTAAACAGTGAAAAAAAATATGTAGTTACTGAATAGATTTCAGTGGAGATTTCAGATATAATCTTTTCAACTTGTTGCCACATATTTCCCCCTTCTCTAAAGCTTTTATTACTTTTATCTCATGTACAGCTACTGCCTTGATTAAATTTTTATTTTACATAGCATTTTAATAAGAAAATGGCATAATATTGTAAAGGGGATGTTAAAGGGAATATTTATAATAAGCTGTAAGTTTTTTTTGAAGTCCTCATAATGTTTATAAGCATATGAAACAGTGTCCAGGCATATTAATTACTCCACATCTACTCCTATATTATCTGTTGTCCTTATCACTCTTCCAGCTGAGGCTAAGGAAATCATAAATTGTCAGAGAAAAATAACTTTTACTATAATTCCTTTGAATTTACATGGTATCAAAGAGAAATTTAAAACAGTCATTAGAAATGTATTAATGTGGGGAAGGGTTATGTTGTTTAAATTTAGAACATGATTCGTTTTGTTATTTGATCCTATACAATTTCAGGTTCACTATACTGGACAGCACAACTGAACCCGATGTAAACTTGGGTTTAGGATAAACTGAATTTTTGATCTATGGTGTATTGTGGTCTGAGTGAAAAGTCAGTATCCTATTAAAATCTGTTTCAGAGATTTCCAGAAGCAAGAGCTGAATGGCCAAATCATTGGTCCCTGGATAATCAAAAGGAGCACTGTAGCAGCATTATCAAGCTGGGAGCCAAAGAAGCTTTACTCTTAGTTAACTACAGCCTAGTCGGTAAAGAGAGAAAAGAGAAATCAGCTCTACGTAAGTTAGAGAGCAAGGTGATTACTATCTGTCTCTTTTACCATATTTAGCTTTGGCAAACAGGTGAAGAACATGAGAATACTTTTACATTTGTTTCACTGCCTTTGTGGTCCTCTCGTTTCCAAGCTGTAAAAGAAGTCATCGCAATTTGACTGGTCTCTGCTGCCAAACATTCACTGAGAGTGTTTTACTAGTGAATGGGTTTCCTGGACTACACTATAAGGAATAGAGGCTTTAGTCTGTCTAGCACTTTCTGCTCCTTTGTGGTTAGAGAACATGTGCTGCTCATTCTCTCTGCATTTAAACTGCATTTTTAAAATTTACTAGCCTGGGTTCCAAGATGAGATTGTGTCTCCCTGCTTTGAGGATGGGTGCATATCATCTGCCTGGCTATCCTAAGGTGATCTTTAGTTCCCATTTGGCTATTATTTTCTTGTGTGCATACTGCTTCCACTGGGAATTGCCTGATATCTTAGTCTATTTAGTGTTTCTATAAAGAAATACCTGAGGCAAGGTAATTTATGAAGAAAAGGGGTTTATCTGACTCATAGTTCTGTGGGCTGTACAAAAGCATGACACCAGAATCTATTTCTGGTATGGGCCTCAGGCTGTTTTCAACAATGGCAGAAGGTGAAGGGAAGCCATTCTGCACAGAGATCACTTGAGAGAGAAAACAAGAGGCAGAGGTGTGGGGCCAGGCTCTTTTAACCACCTGCTCTCTTAGGAACTAACAGAATGAGGACTCACTCACATTGCTCCCTAGGAAGGACATTCCTCTTTTCACGAGGGATACACTCCCATGACCCAAACACCTCCCATTAGGCCCCACCTCCAACACTGGGATCAAATTTCAAGATGAGGTTTGAGGGGCAGACATCCCATCTATAGCAGCTGGGATATGGAGTGGGTGGCAGTATAAGAAATTCACTATGTCTTCTGTTTTCAAAATGTGAAAAACTCGATGTCCAGAGAAACCAAACAGGCAAAAGCAAAGCACATTTAAAAACCCGAAACATTCATAACCCTTTAAATAGCTGATAAATTTGACTGTATTTTTAAAAGAACTTTAATCAACAACATAAGAATAAAATTGCAGGCCGGGGGTGGTGGTTCATGCCTGTAATCCCAGCACTTTGGGAGGCCGAGGTGAGTGGATCACCTGAGGTCAGGAATTCGAGACCAGCCTGACCAATACGGTGAAACGCCATGTCTACTAAAAATACAAAAATTAACCTGGCATGGTGGCCTCTGCTTGTAGTCCCAGCTACTTTGGAGGGTG
Organism: Cacajao melanocephalus; assembly: GCA_963573385.1. NCBI lineage: Eukaryota > Metazoa > Chordata > Mammalia > Primates > Pitheciidae > Cacajao > Cacajao melanocephalus. The sequence continues at coordinate 38,255 of CAUYLG010011868.1, read as the reverse complement.
AGGCAGAAGAATAGCTTGAATCCCAGAGGTGGACTACTGTTTCAGTGAGCAAAGATGGTGCTATTGCACTCCAGCCTGGGCGACAGAGCGAGACTTGTCTCAACAACAAAAAAGAAAAAAAAAAGAGTAAAATTGCAAACTACGAACTGGGTAGAAACACTTTCAACACCTATAGCCAACAAAGTAATAGTACAAAGAATATATAAAGAATAACTACAGTCAATGAGATGAAATACAAATAAAACATGAACAAAATAATGAGCAATCTTTTAAGAGAGGGAGAAATATTGATGATTTGAAAAATAATCCATGCTTAACCTCATGAACAAGATGGCTGCACACACAGAAGCACATCAATTGCATTTACAGACAGAATTGATAAATATTTTTAAAAAGACCATTTCTCATTTTCACATTACACTTGTAAAGCCTGACAATACCACTGCTGGAGAAAATGTTGAAGCAAGGATGACTCTGTGGGTAAAGTTGGCACAACAACTTTAGAAAAACACTAGGCATTATCTTGTAACATGTTCAGAAAACATGTTCAGCAATTCCACCTGTAGGTTTATGCCATGGAATGACTGACTGAAACACCTATTTTGATTGAGTATATGTAGGGTGGGGCATTGTTTAACAAGATCCAGGTGATGCTGTTGTTGCTAGTCCCTGGACCACATTCAGTACCAAGCCCTAGAGAATCTCTGGCACCTATGCACGAGAAAACATGAAAAATGATGGTCACAGCAGTATGATTTACAATAACATATAGTTTGAGACAATGCAAATATCCCTAACTGGTAGCAGGGAAAAATAAATTATGATATAATAAAACCATAGAACATTATATACCAGTAAAAATGGATCAATGTGGATGAGTATTAAAAACATAATGCTGAGCAAAAATTAAATCTCAGAGCAATGTATAAATCCAGTTATATAAAAGATCAAAATCAAGCAAATAAAATGTGATAAAATTCAGTAAGAAAAGAAAGCAGAAGAATGTTTATTACAATATTCAAGACAGCACTAAACCCTAGTAGCAGAATGATCAATATGATACAATTAAGATGCAGACAAGGTGCTTTTAAGATACGATTAGTACCTAGTTTTTAAACAGTATGCTGGGTACAAAAATATTTTCATATAATTCTTGAAACTGCATTTTATCATATGAATGCAGTTTTTATTAAAAACTGAAGTACTCTACACTATGCTCCTCTTAAAAATATAAATACAAGTGTATAAAATATGAAAGTGAGGTTAACAAAATAAAAATGAAAATCAAAATACATGAAATTATACCTTGTATGACAATTGACAACATTTGAAGCAAAAAGATAATTTAGAAAGGAAAATTCTTCCAAGGTAATATCAAATTTACAGCTCTCGGGTGTTGTAATTTGATCCAATGATTGTCTTTAGATGTACAGGAGTACATTGTTAGCAGTATATCCCTTAAACTGTCTTCTATAAAGACTTTTGGTAGAAAATACAAATCATATATCAACAGTATTCCTTCCTAACAGATTAAATTGCAGTAATGTGATATTGCTGATTAAGGTCACTTATGTAAGTTATGAAAACCAAATAAGCAGAAATGGCTTCAGAATATATTATTAAAACTAAAGCATGCTCCAACCAAGTAAAAGTGCACTTCATAGTTTATTAGAGTTGGGTCCAACGACGACCAACAAGAGGTTTCCTTCAGGGAAGTGAATTAGTTCCCCCTGGCTCCAAACCTGTGTTTAACTGCAAAGCCCCAACTGGAATCACAGTAGACAATTTTAACTTAAAAAAAGTCAACTAGTTAACCTCCAAGACCAGAGGAATCTTGTATTAGTCCGTTTCTATAATACTCTAAAGAAGTAACCGAGACTGGGTAATTTGTAAAGAAAAGAGGTTTAATGGACTCACAGTTCAGCATTCTGGGGAAGCCGCAGGAAATTCACAATCATGGTGGAAGGCAGAGGAGAAATAACGCTCCTTCACCGCAAGGCAACAGGAAGGAGAAACGCTAAACGAGAAACAGACCCTTATGAAGCTGTCAGATCTCGCGAGAATTCACTCACTATTACAGCGTAATGATAATGAGAAAAGCATGGGGAAAACTGCCCCAGTAATTCAATTACCTCCACCTTGTCTCTTCCTTAACCTGTGAGGATGGTGTCATCTGGGTGTGGAGACAAAATTCAACCATATCAGTCCTTTAGAAATAAGCCAGCAGAAATAATATCAAATGTATATCCATAGGAACTTCTGATGGACAAGCCAAAATGACTTAGTTGCAAAATGTGCCCTCAACACCTGAAAAATTTAACTTACTGCAGACTGTTGATGCTAATTTTTATGTTAGACAATAATTCTCAAAAATGATTTTTGTTTTTGTCCTTCTTTCTTATTAGCTTCAGATAGCAGACTGTTTTGATTCTTAAGGTTCTTATTTAAGATAAAAGGTCTAGAACTCTAAAGCCAAGAAAATAACTTAGAAATTTTGAGTTTGAGTTTCGTTTCTAAAAGATGTTATTTTTTTTTTATTCTGGGATATTGACTTAACCTCACAGGCATTAAATATTTTCATTTAAATTGGCAGTTGTAAAGGATTATTTCTAATTCCAACTTCACCATCTATATTCTTATAAAATAACTAGCTTCTCCAATCCTTTTGAAATATAAGACCATTTTCTCCCACTTGATCATGCTGGTATGACTGGAATGTTCAACAGCACTCACTAAAGACGTGCATATTCCTGTGATTCTGGCCTTTTAAGTTGGGACAAGGTACTAGGGGCAACAGCCAAAAGCAGAAAAGACAAGAGGCTTGCTCACAGAGACTAAAAGGACAATTATATGAGGATATCAATGCACATCAGTGGCAGCCTTGGTTTGAAGGATTCTGACTCAGAGTGGGAAAAAGCTTTGAAATGTGTAACAGTATTTTGTGAATATTTAACTTTTAGTCCTTTGTATTTTTATCCCTGACTCTTTGTCTTTAAAACTGGTGGTAGTCAGGTTCTGTTGTTTGTCTTGGTTCTGGTTTTCTATAACTATATAACAAATTACCCCAAAATGTATTGGCTTAAAACATTTTATTAAATGGCAGGATTCTGTGGGTCAGGAGTTTAGGCTGGACTCGACAGGATGATTTCGCTGATCCTGAAAGCATTGACTAAAGTCCCTTAGTGATATTCAGCTGGCAAATGGGGTGTTCTGCAGGATCCAAGATGGCTTTATTTACGTGTCTGGCATTTTGATGTGACAGCTTGAGGACTAGGCTGATCTAGAATGGTCAACTGAAATGTTTATCTGTGACTTTTCAGAGTAGTGATCTCGGGATACTCAAATAACTTGCAAGGAACCTGGCTTTCCCTAGAGCAAATGTTTCAAGAGGCCTGCACGAGAACTATAAGAATTCTTATGAGCTCGTTTCAGAAATTCTAAAATGTCTCGCATTCAAGGACATGGATTATAAACCCCATGTTTTAAAAGAAGGTGTAGCAGCTGAGCATGGTGACTTCTGCCTGTCATCCTAGATACTTGAGAGGATGAGGCAGGAGGATCCCTTATCTCAGGAGCTTAAGGCTATAGTGAGCTATAATTGTGCCACCACACCTAAGCCTAGTGAGATCCTGTCTCTAAAAAATTAAAAAAAAAAAAAAAAGAGGAGTAGCAAAGTATTTATGTCTATCTTTAATTAATGAGTTTTTCCCCCTAAACTTTAAGAGGGTTGAGTTAATCACACTTCTCGGTTTATTGCACATTAACATTTTGATTCTTAAATAGCTTATTTATTTGTTTGTTTTATCCCCCATCACAGACAACTATTGCATTTTGTTTAATACGTATATTTTATTTGAATATTTTACTGAAAACTGTGTATTGTTTGGGGTTAATTTATTTTGGATTAGCATGAATGGCATTGAGTTACATATCTTACTCTTTTTCTTCATCATACAACTTTATGTGGTTAAAATTCATTCCTTCTTTCTAAGTGTGCATCTTTGTGTTGCAAAGTCCTCAGTGGTGGGAATCCACTGTATTTTTAACTAGTCACCCTTCCAGTGATGGTTACCCTTCCAGTGATAGTTATCTCCAGCTTCCTGTTACCATTAATTTATTAGTTTCGTCAACAAATAACATCAGTGATTTTCTGTGTGCAAGCACTAGTCTAGGTAAAAGCAACATACAAATTCTTATGGGCATATGTCCATAAGAATGGGGAAGGAGGATTTCTTTCTATGAGCAAAATTTCTGAGTCATAGAATTTTGTCAGATGGTTTTGCAGGATCCCAGCAAGGATCATCTCCCAGGTGCCAATTAACTTTGTCCATGGTGGATTTTTTTAATTAAGCAAGATTCATTTTTAAAAATTTTAAATACTTATCCTATTTTGGATATGTAATATATTCACAGGATTCCAAGAAAAAACAACATAGCAATGTCAATATTTAGAAATCTTATTCCCATGCTATCTGTACCTACTCCACTCTTTCCCCACACTTTGTATTAGTTTCTTCTGTATTGAAGAAGAGAAGGATATTCAATGAGAAATCCTTAACTTTGTTAAAATAATTTTGTTTTTTGCCTTTTTGTTTATGCTCCTGAAGTTTTTTAGAACATATTTTTAGGGCTTTAAAAATTATTTTGTTTAACATTTTGGTTCTTCATCTTTTTATTATTGTATTGTCTTTAGTCTCAACTATGTCTTGTTTCTAATAATTTTAAAATTACATGCAAAGGGTATACTTTTTTTTTTTTGCTAGATAAAATCTCAACTTTGTCCACTGGAGAATATTCAGCAATATAATGTGTGAAGATTTTGTATATTTATATTTTGATATATTTAAATTATTAATTTTGAGAAGCTTCTTGTGAATTAGTTGGCAAATACTACCTCCACATCTTTTATAAAGCTTTGGTCTCTGGGGACAGAGTAGGTTGATCTGCATGGGGAGCCCATGGTTTTCCTGAAAAGAAGGAATAATTTCTCTCCAAATTCCAGGTTTAAGGGGTTAAACTAGAGTGGCTACAAAGAAAGTGGGTTGCAGAAAAAATAGGTAGAACCAGTGGGCCAATCTTCCCTCGAAATCAGAGAAGTGGAAATAGAGTGGTCTTGGTGCACAGAGCAAAAGATGAGGTCACCAGTTATAACTGAGAACCTCCAAGACCCGACGCTTGCCAGCAGGAGTGGGGTTGCTTGGCAGCAGCCAGTGAATCTATTTATAATACATGAGAATTCTGCCTCACACAGTGGTCTGGACATGGTCCTGAGAAGCTCCTGAAGTAGTATATGTTTTTCAATGAAGATTTAGAGCCTTATTTGTAAGATGTCTCACTCTGTTAAAAAGTTTGCCGGCCAGGCGCAGTGGCTCATGCCTGTAATCCCAGCACTTTGGGAGGCCGAGGTGGGTGGATCACAAGATCAGGAGTTTGAGACCAGCCTGGCCAATATGGTGAAACCTTGTCTCTACTGAAAGTGCAAAAATTAGCTGGGCGTGGTGGCAGGCGCCTAGAGTCCCGGCTACTTGGGAGCCTGAGGCAGGGGAATCACTTGAACTCAGGAGGTGAAGGTTGCAGTGAGCTGAGTTCATGCTGCTGCACTTCAGCCTGGGTGACAGAGAGAGACTCTGTCTAAAAAATAATTTCTGTATACATATATATATATAGATGTGTATGTGTGTGTGTGTGTATATATGTATATATATTTGCCTAATTTTTTTCTCTGTTTGTTCATGGGAGACCCAGCCTCCCTTCCTCCCTGAGTTCTGCATGCAGTGGCACTGTTTCACTGTAGCTGGAATCTCTAGCATCTCATCTACATGAGGCCAAACCTTGGGGCATCCTAGTTTCCTGGGGAAATGGCTCAGTGAGAAAGTAAAAATGCTTCATATTAGAGAGCTGGGGCCAATTTGAACAGTAACATCCTGATTCCTGAACCTAAACCTATGCCTAAAAAATGATGAGGCCCTCCTCCCAGGAGAGGAAAATACCAGTAGTTTTCACGGTCATCCCGAACAGAAAACTTAGCTCCTGTTCTCAATCATCTTAAGCTTCTTAACCAGAATTCCTCACCACTTCCACATTAAAGGAACTAGATTGGGCTCCTCCAGATTAAGACTCTCAAATACACTAGCGTATGTCAAGGTAAATGAGGTGAGGCCTTGGAATGGGATAGATCTTGCTACTGCTGGCACTGGGGTACTACAATCTAGCAACTCAATTATTGGGACATCTACCACCTCATGTATTGTAACTCATTTTTAAAACTAGGTACTTTCTTTTAATTATGTATAATCATGCATATATTTCATTTTTTAGTTTTACTATTTCAATATGGTATATAAATAGCTTAGGCATATAGAGATCAGCTGTGAGGGTAACTCATTCTCTAATTCTGGGTTCTTACATTAGCAAAATGAGCATCACTTGGGAGCTTATTAGACCCAAACTCTGAGGGCAGGGCCCAGGAAGCTGAGTTTAATAAGCCCACCAGGTGTTTCTACAGTGCACTAAATCTGAAGAAACACTGCACTCATCATCCCCTTCTATTCAGTGTGTGTTGTCATCATTTGCGCTTATTAGGCACAGTCTAAGGCCTCATTCCAGGCCCACGGTATCAGAATCTGCATTTCAATAAGATCTCTGGTGATGTAATTCTTGTGGACATTTGAGAAAAACTACAGACTGTTAAAAATTGTTGGGTCTCATTTTTATCTGCTTTGCTTGGCTCTGTCTGCTATTGCCCTTCTGGCCTCTGTAACAAATGCACAGGTTTTGCAAACATTGAATACTTTAATTCTAAATTCACTAAGCTTCAAAATATGATTACTTTATATGGAAGAGGATTTCTGCAAATGAATAAAAAAAGTTAAATCTGAATGTCAGATCAATAAGTAATATTCTAATGTAAATATGTGCCATGTAACATTTGATACTTGGAACGTAGTTGTACAAATAATTACTTGTTGATGTGAAATCCAAATTTAACTGGGAATTCTGTATTTTTATTTGCTACATCTGGAAATTCTCTCTCTCTATATATAAATTATCTCTAGGACAACCAGTAATTTCTGCCAACATCAATATTAATATTTACTAAAACAGGCCTGTCTTGTTACATAACAATTTTTCTGTTCCTTTTGGAAGAAATGGAATCTGAAATCCTGATCTCTACCCTCAAATAAGCCAGAATCTGTATCACTTTTTATACTTACAAAAGATAAAATTAAGCTTAGACTTATTTTTAATTTTTATTTATTTATTTTTGAGACAGTCTCCCTCTGTAGCCAGGCTTGAGTATGGTGGCTCAATCTCAGCTCACTGCAACCTCCACCCCCAAGTAATTCTTCTGCCTCAGCCTCCCGAGTAGCTAGGATAACAGGCGCATGCCACCACGCCCAGCTAATTTTGTAGTTTTAGTAGAGATGGGGTCTCACCATGTTGGCCAGGATGGTTTCAATCTCTTGACCTTGTAATCTGTTTGCTTTGGCCTCCCAAAGTGCTGGGAATACAGGCATGAGCCACTGTGCCCCACTGCCTTAGTATCTTAAATAAGAACCTTAAGAATCAAAACAGTCTGCTATCTGAAGCTAGTAAGAAGGAAGGACAAAAACAAAAATCGTTTTTGAGAATTGCTGTCTAACATAAAAGTTAGTACCAACAGTCTACAGTAAGTTAAATTTTTCAGGTGCTGAGGGCACATTTTGCAACTAAGTCATTTTGGCTTGTCCATCAGAAGTTCCTATGGATATACATTTGATATTATTTCTGCTGGCGTATTTCTAAAGATCTGATATGGTTTTGTCTCCACACCCAGATGACGTCATCCTCACAGGTCAAGGAGGAGACCAGGTGGAGGTAATTGAATTACCGGGGCAGTTTTCCCCATGCTTTTCTCATTATCATTACGCTGTAACAGTGAGTGAATTCTCGCGAGATCTGACAACTTTATAAGGGGCTCTTTCTCCTTTCGCGTTTCTTTTTCCTGTTGCCTTGCGGTGAAGGAGCGTTATTTCTCCTCTGCCTTCCACCATGATTGTGAATTTCCTGCAGCTTCCCCAGAATGCTGAACTGTGAGTCCATTAAACCTCTTTTCTTTACAAATTACCCAGTCTCAGGTACTTCTTTAGAGTATTATAGAAACGGACTAATACAAGATTCCTCTGGTCTTGGAGGTTAGCTGGTTGACTTTTTTTTTAAGTTAAAATTGTCTGCTGTGATTCCAGTTGGGGCTTTGCAGTTAAACACAGGTTTGGAGCCAGGGGGAACTAATTCACTTCCCTGAAAAAACCTCTTGTTGGTCGTCGTTGGACCCAACTCTATGTAAGTATGAAATGCACTTTTATTTGGATGGAGCATGCTTTAGTTTTAATATATATTCTGAAGCCTGTCCTGCTTATTTGGTTTTCATAACTTACATAAGTGACCTTAATCAGCAATATCACATTACTGCAATTTAATCTGTTAGGAAGGAATACTGTTAATATATGATTTGTATTTTCTACCAAAAGTCTTCATAGAAGACAGTTTAAGGGATATACTGCTAACAATGTACTCCTGTACATTTAAAGACAATCATTGGATCAAATTACAACACCCGAGAGCTGTAAATTTGATATTACCTTGGAAGAATTTTCCTTTCTAAATTATCTGAGTTTTTCCTTCAAATGTTGTCAATTGTCATGCAAGGTATAATTTCATACATTTTGATTTTCACTTTTTATTTTGTTAACCTCACTTTCCTGTTTTATACACTTGTATTTATATTTATATTTTTAAGAGGAGCATAGTGTAGAGTACGTCTGCTTTTTATAAAAACAGTATTCATATGATTCTGCATATCTTTAAGGTGATGTTTCTTAACCTGGGGCAGGGATAACAAACTGAAAATTTGATAAAGTCTGTGAAATTATTCCTAGATAATACATATATAACTAGGTATGTACAATTTTATTCACAGAAATTTGGAGTTATTGGAATCTTTAAACTTAGAAACATTAGTATTCCGTTTACAACTTTCTGTATCATAAAGCCAGTGATAATCAGACAAATTAATAAGAAAGTGAAAGCAAACACATTTCCAAAAAAAAAAATTCAAATCTCAGTGATAAAATTTTATCTCCAAAGAGCTTATTTTTAATTAGTTACCTCTTTCTGGGTAGTATTTTAAAGAAGGGCATTTGTCTTGGGTAATCAATAAACTTATTGAGGTAGAGCAGTTATCTACAAACAGTCTGCAAAAGCCTAAATGACTTACAGAATTTTTTTCTAGACTTTGGTAGGACAAGCATCTTGATGAATAAGAGTCTACGTCTTATTCAATGCCAGAATGATTGTCATCCTTGACAGTTCACTTAGTCCATTCCAGAGAGAGTCACCTCCAGGGTCAATGTGCTCAGTGCCTTATAAGCACAATGACTATGTAGTTTATTGTTCAAAAATCAGGACACTATAGTGAGTGAATGGGGTGCTATATATAATTATTCCCAGAAAACAAGCATAAACCAGGAGTCTCATGGAAAACAGGGAAGTATAGCTACCTTCTTTCAAAGATTCCTGTCCCATGGTTTAATAGCTTGTTAGAAAATTCTTATGCTGAGTCAAAATCCATTTTCTTTCCATTTTTATATAGTCTACTAGAATAAATGTAATGTGATTTTATTCCTTGATATAGGTTTCTATGATGGTAGAATTTTAGATTTAGACTGGATAAGAAATCAAATCCAGCTTCTTATTCAATTCTCACTAGAACATCCCTAAAAGATTAACAACCAACCTTTGAATACTTCTAGATATTCCTAGATTTGTAGCTTATTACACTGAAAATCAGTCCCATATGCAACATTTTTTGGAAAGCTTATTGATCTAGAACTTAAAATTGTGTCTATTTTCTTCTGAATCTGTACAAATGTCTAAGCTCTTCTCGAAAACAGTTCCTTTGAATAAAAACACAACACCATTTTTTTTTTTTTGAGAGGAAGCCTCCCTATTTCACCCAGGCTGGAGTGCAGTGGCACAGTGTCAACTTACTGCAGCCTCCACCTGTGGGGTTGAAGAGATTCTCCTGCCTCGGCCTCCTCAGTAGCTGTGGCTACAGGTGTTCTCCTACAACACGTGGCTAATTTTTGTATTTTTAGTAGAGACAGGGTTTCACCATGTTGGCCAAGATAATCTTGATCTCCTGACTTCATGAATGCCTTCGTGCCATCATTGCAGTAATAACTGAGTTCTCACTCTTAGTTTCCAGAAGAGTTTCCCTGAGAGCTAGTTATTAAAAGGAAACTGGTGCTTCCCATCTCCCTCACTCTTGCTTCCTTTCTCTCCATACAAGATCTCTGCACGTGCTGGCTCCCCTTCACCCTCCACCATGAGTGGAAGCAGCCTGAGCCTCTTACAAGAAGCCAAGCAGATGCTGATGCCATGCTTCTTGTACAGGCTGCAGAACTGTGAGACAAATAAACATTTTTTCTTTTTAAATTACTCATCTTCAGGTATTCCTTCACAGCAATACAATCAGGCTAAGACAATGAGTATAACAGAAATGCAAGCAAATGGGATCCACCAGAATATCTAATTTGGGGGACTTAGATGAGCATATTAGAGATAAGAAATCTGGAATGTGTAACCACCTACACCAATAACATTATATAAATGTCTGCTGATAAGTGTCAGAGCAATTTCAATTTTGTTAAGAAATTAGAATTGAAATTTGGTGTAATTATATAATTTTAACCTATTCAAATTTAGTTGTTAGATTTAAATAGTAAAGCTGAGGTACTCTGAAGAATAAACGGCAAGATGAAAGGAGGTATAATTAAGCCTCTGTATGTACTTGAGTAATATTTAATTCATATGTAGTACTCTTTTTTTGGTCTTACTATGTTTATTTATTTTAATTGTAATTTAGGTTCTGTGGTACTTGTGCAGATCATGCAGGATTGTTGCATAGGTACCTACATGGCAAGGTGGTTTGCTGCCTTCATTCCCCCATCACCTATATCTGGTACTTCTCCCCTCATTATCCCTCCCCACCTTCCCCACCCCCACCACTGACTGAAGTGTGTGATGCTCCCCTCCCTGTGTCCGTGTGTTCAACACTCGCCTATGAGTGAGAACATAGGGTGTTTGGTTTTCTGTTCTTGTGTCAGTTTGCTGAGAATGATGGTTTCCAGATTGATCCATGTCCCTATGAAGGACGGGAACTAATCGTTTTTTATGGCTGCGTAGTATTCCATGGTGTATATGTGCCACATTTTCTTTATCTAGTCTATCCATGATGGACAATTGGCTTGGTTCCAGGTCTTTGCTATTGTAAACAGTGCTGCAATGCACATATGTGTGCATGTGTCTTTATAATAGAACAACTTATAATTCTTTGGGTATATACCCAGTAATGGAATTGCTGGGTCAAATGGTATTTCTATTTCTAGGTCCTTGAGGAAGCGCCACACTGTCTTCCACAATGGTTGAACTAATTTGCACTCCCACCAACAGTGTAAAAGTGTTCCTATTTCTCCACACCGTCTCCAGCATCTGTTGTCTCCAGATTTTTTAATGATCGCCGTTCTAACTGGTGTGAGATGATATCTCAATGTGGTTTTAATTTGCATTTCTCTAATGACCAGTGATGATGAGCATTTTTTCATATGTTTTTTTGGCCTCATCGATGGCTTCTTTTGTAAAGTATCTGTTCATATCCTTTGCCCACTTTTGAATGGGTTTTTTTTTTTTCTTGTAAATCTGTTTTAGTTCTTTGTAGATTCTGGATATTAGCCCTTTGTCACATGGGTAGATTGCAAAAATTTTTTCCCATTCTGTTGGTTGCTGGTTCACTCTAATGATTGTTTCTTTTGCCATATAGAAGCTCTGGAGTTTAAATAGATCCCATGTGTCTATTTTGTCTTTTTTTGCCATTGCTTTTGGTGTTTTAGACATGAAGTCCTTGCCTATGCCTATGTCCTGAATGGTTTTGCCTGGGTTTTCTTCTAGGGTTTTTAGGGTGTTAGGTCTTATGTTTCAGTCTTTAATCCATCTGGAGTTAATTTTAGTGTAAGGTGTCAGGAAGGGGTTCAGTTTCTGTTTTCTGCACATGGCTAGCCAGTTATCCCAACACCGTTTATTAAACAGGGAATTCTTTGCCCATTGCTTGTTTTTGTCAGGTTTGTCAAAGATCTGATGATTGTACATGTGTGGTGTTTCTTCTGGGGCCTCTGTTCTGTTCCATTGGTCTACATCTCTGTTTTGGTACCAGTACCATGTTGTTTTGATTACTGTGGCCTTGTAGTATCATTTGAAGTCCAGCAGCATGATGCCTCTGACTTGTTCTTTTTGCTTAGGATTGTTTTTGCTATGCAGGCTCTCTTTTGGTTCCATATGAAGTTTGAAGTGTTTTTTTTCCAGTTCTGTGAAGAAGGTCATTGGTAACTTGAAGGGGATAGCCTTGAATCTATAAATTACTTTGGGCAGTATGGCCATTTTCACAATGTTGATTCTTCCCAACCATGAGCATGGTATGTTTTTCCATCTGTTTGTGTCCTCTCTTATCTCACTGAGCAGTGGTTTGTAGTTTTCCTTGAAGAGGTCCTTTACATCCTTTGTTAGTTGTATTCCTAGGTATTTTATACTTTTTGTAGCAATTGTGAATGGGAATTTGCTCTTGATTTGGCTCTCTGTTTGCCTGTTATTGGTGAATAGAAATGCTTGTGATTTCTGCACATTGATTTTGTATGCTGAGACTTTGCTGAAGTTGCTTATCAGTTTCAGGAGATTTTGGGCTGAGATGATGGGGTCGTCTAAATATACAATCATGTCATCTGCAAATAGAGACAATTTGACTTCCTGTTTTCCTATCTGAATGCATTTTCTTTCTCTTGCCTGATTGCCTTGGCTAGAACTTCCAATACTATATTGAACAGGAGTGGTGAGAGAGGGCATCCTTGTCTTGTGCCAGATTTCAAAGGGAATGCTTCCAGTTTTTGCCCATTCAGTATAATATTGGCTGTGGGTTTGTCATAAATAGCTTTTATTATTTTGTGATACATACCATTGATACCTAATTTATTGATGGTTTTTAGTGCAAAGGGCTGTTGAATTTTATCAAAGGCTTTCTCTGCATCTATTGAGATAATCATGTGGTTTTTGTCTTTGGTTCTGTTTATCTGATGGATTAAACTTATAGACTTGCATTTGTTGAACCAGCCTTGAATCCCTGGGATGAAGCCTATTTGATCATGATGAAAGCTTTATGATTTGCTGTTGCATTCTGTTTGCCAGTATTTGATTGAAGATTTTTGAGTCGATGTTAATCGTGGATATTGGCCTGAAGTTATCTTTTTCAGTTGCATCTCTGCTTGGTTTTGGTATTAGGATGATGTTGGTCTCATAAAATGAGTTGTGGAGGATTCCCTCTTTTTCTATTGTTTGGAATAGTTTTAGAAGGAGTGGTACCAGCTCCTCTTTGTATGTCTGGTAGAATTTGGCTGTAAACCAGTCTGGACCTGGGCTTTAAGTTGGTAGGCTATTAATTGCTGCCTCAACTTCAGCCCTTGTTATTGGTCTATTCTGGGATTCAACTTCTTCCTGGTTTAGTCTTGGGAGAGTGCAAGTGTCCAGGAATTTATTCATTTCTTCCAGATTTACTAGTTTGTGTGCACAGAGTGGTTTGTATTAATCTCTTATGGAAGTTTGTATTTCTGTGGAATTGGTGGTGATGTCCCCTTTATCATTTTTTATTGCATCTATTTGATTCTTCTCTCTTTTCTATTAGTCTGGCTAGTAGTCTATCTATTTTGTTGATCTTTTCAAAAACCAGCTCCTGGATTTGTTGATTTTTTTTTTTTGAAGGGTTTTTTGTGTCTCTATCTCCTTCAGTTCTGCTCTGATCTTAGTTATTTCTTGTCTTCTGTTAGCTTTGAGTTTTGTTATCTTGCTGCTCTCTTTCAATTTTTATGAGAGGGTGTCAATTTTAGACCTTTGCTTGCTCCTCGTGGGCATTTATTGCTATGCATTTCCCTCTAGAAACTGCTTTGAATGTGTCCCAGATATTCTGGTATGCTGTGTCTTCATTCTCGTTAGTTTTGAAGAGCATCTTTATGTCTGCCTTCATTTAATTATTTATCCAGTCTACATTCAGGAGCCAGGTGTTCATTTTCTATGAAGTTGTGCAGTTTTGAGTTAGTTTCTGAATGCTGAGTTCTAATTTGATTGCCCTGTGGTCTGAGAGACTGTTTGTTATGATTTCCGTTCTATTGCTTTTGCTGAGCAGTGACTTACTTCCAATTACGTGGTCAATTTTAGAGTAGGTGTGATGTGGTGCTGAGAAGAATGGATATTCTGTGGATTTGGGGTTAAGAGTTCTGTAAATGTCTATTAAGTTCACTTGGTCCAGATCTGCATTCAAGTACTGGATTTCTTTGTTGATTTTCTGTCTTGTTGATCTAATATTGACAGTGGAGTGTTAAAGTCTTCCACTATTATTGTGCAGGAGTCTAAGTCTCTTTGTAGGTCATTAAGGACTCTCATTATGTATGTGGGTGCTCCTGTATTGGCTGCATATATATTTAGGGGCGTTAGCTCTTCTTGTCTTATTAATCCTTTTACAATTATGTAATGCCCTTCTTTGTCTCTTTTGATTTTTGTTGGTTTAAAGTCCGTTTTATCAGAGACTAGGATTGCCATCCCTGCTTTTTTTTGCTCTCCATTTGCTTGGTAAATCTTCTTCCATCCCTTTATTTTGAGTCTATATGTGTCTTTGCACATGAGATAGGTTTCCTGAATACAGCACACCAGTGGTTCTTGGCTTTTTATCCAATTTGCCAGTCTGTGTCTTTTGATTGGGACATTTAATCCATTTACATATAATGTTAATATTGTTATGTGTGAATTTGATCCTGCCATTTTACTACTGGTTGGTTGTTTTGCCCTTTGGTTGGCATAATTTCTTCATTGCATCATTGGTCTTTACCATTTGGTTCTTTTTTGCAGTAGCTAGTACTGGTTTTTCCATTCTGCGTTTAGTGCTTCCTTTAGGAGCTCTTGCAGGGCAGGTCTGATAGTGACAATATCCCTGAGCCATTGCTTGTCTATAAAGGATTTCATTTCTTCTTCACTTGTGAAGCTTAGTTTGGCTGGATATGAAACTCTAGGTTGAAAATTCTTTTCTTTAAAGATGTTGAATATTGGCCCCACTCTCTTCTGGCTTGTAGGGTTTCTGCCGAGAGATCTGCTGTGAGTCTGATGTCCTTCACTTTGTGAGTGACCTGAGCTTTTTCTCTGGCTGCCCTTAGTATTTTTTCCTTCGTTTCCACCCTGGTGGTGAACCTGACGATTATGTTCCTTGAGGTTGCTCTTCTGGAGGAGTATGGTTGTGGTGTTCTCTGTATTTGCTGTATTTGAATGTTGGACTGCCTTGCTAGGTTGGGGAAGTTCTCCTGGATAATATCCTGAAGAGTGTTTTCCAGCTTGGATTCATTCTCCCTGTCATCTTCCAGTAAACCGATCAGGCGTAGATTAGGTCTTTTCACGTAATCCCATATTTCTTGAAGGCTTTGTTCATTTCTTTTCACTCTTTGTTCTCCTTTCTTGCCTTCTCATTTTATTTCATTGATTTTATCTTCAATCTCTGATATCCTTTCTTCGGCTTGATCTATTCAGCTATTGAAACTTGTGTATGCTTCATGAAGTTCTTGTGCTGTTTTTTTTCAGCTCCATCAAATCTTATTTTCTTCTCTAAGCTCTTTATTCTGGTTAGCATTTTGTCTAACCTTTTTTCAAGGTTTTTAATTTCTTTGCATTGGGATAGAAAATGTTCCCTTAACTCAGAAGTTTGTTATTACCCACCTTCTGAAGCCTGCTTTTGTCAATTCGTCAAATTCATTCTCCGTCCTGCTTTGTTCCCTTGCTGGTGCAGACTCATGAACTCGTAGTGGGGCAGAGATGTTCTGGTTTTTGATGGTTTCATTTTTCTTGCTCTGGTTTCTTCCCATCTCTTGGATTCATATAGTTTTGATCTCAGGTAGTTGCTTGGGGAGGCAGTCTTTCCTTTGTCTGCCTGTGGAGGCGCTGCTGGGCTGCCACAGATTCACTGGAGCTGCTGTATCTTTTATTTACTCAGGAAAACTAGGCCACTTTCTATAATGGCAGCTTCCTTTCTGCCTGCTGAGCTGAAGCCTTCCTGGTCGCTCTCTAACTGATGTTCTGGGTGCCTAACTCTGGAGTGAGAGTTTTTTGGCCTGCTGGGCTTTGTGCAGCAGCGAGGTAACCTGCCCTGCCCTTTGGGGTGTTTCCCTGTGTTCCTTTCCCCTCTTACTGGGGAGCAGGTAGCTCCCTCCCACTGGCTTTTGGCTTTCTCGGCCTCAGCCAGTGCTTCCGCCTAGATCTATGCTGACAGCCCCAGGGCCGAAGTTGATGTTTTGCCCTGTTCAGGCAGCTGGCTAAGGCTTTTCAGCCCGGTGAAGATCTCCTGTTCTGTGGGTTGTAGAGGGCTTGGGTAGAGTGCTGTATCCGAACGGAAGTCACAGAAGGGGAGATCCCCCAGTCCTCCAGTCGGTTGCACGCTCCTCCTGGGTGGGGCAGTGCCCCACCTTGCCACAACTTGCCCTGTTTGGTTTATACCCACTGTCTGACCAGACCCACGAAATGAACCTGGTACCTTGTTTGGAATTGTGGAGACCACTCGGCTTCTGCATCTCTCTTGCTGGGAGCTGCTTTCTGGAGCTGCCTCTTATTTGGCCATCTTGGGATCCCCTTTGTAGTACTCTTACTCAGACAAAAACTCAGCCAAATACTGACCAAAAATCCATGCATTTTTCATAAGTGTTCTTGATCACTTGCACCATTTGAAAAATTTTGTAATTTCCTACCTTGACTAATTCAGCAAGCTTTAGGGTAATGGAAAGTAATCGTGACCCATCCAATCCAATTGGGGTAGAATTTATTAACATAAAATTTCAGATTATTAGTTGTATGTATAAAAAAAGTTATTAGACTACAGGTATTCATGTTTTATTTGAAGGAGAATCAAAAACAAGAATCAAAATGAAGAACAATTCTGGTATCTGAAACCTAGAAGGTAGTGCTTATTCTGTGAATCAACATATACTAGGGCCAGGCACAGTGACTCATGCCTGTATTCCCAGCACTTTGGGAGGCCCAGGTGGGCAGATCATGATATCAGGAAATCAAGACCATCCTGGCCAACATGGTGAAACCCCACCTCTACTAAAAACACAAACATTAGCTGGGTGTAGTGGCGTGTGCCTGTAGTCCCAGCTACTCAGGAGGTTGAGGCAGGAGAATTGCTTGAACCCAGGAGGCAGAGGTTGCAGTGAATTGAGATCGCACCACTGCACCCTGGGCCACAGAGCAAGACTCCTTCTCAAACAAACAAAACAAACAAACAAACAAACAAAGCAAAAACATATGCTAGAACTTAAATTCTGTTCGCTCTAGAAATAGAAAGTATCCAGATTTCATTATAAATTTATTTTGAGGACCAAATTATCTGAAATAATTGATGAAATGCTAATGAAAGTCAATGAGGATGCAATGGCATACCCTTTTGCCATTCAATATTTTTGTAATATTTGATGAATAATATTTATACCATCTGCTTATTAGTTTTATGCCATGAATAAAATTCAAGATATTTATAATTAATATAATATAATCACATTAATAGATTTACTTAAAACTTTAACTGTTAAGCTAATAATTTTAATTTTGTTCCATGTATACAAGCAAAACACTTTTCATAAGGAAAGATAACCTGATTCTGGTATTCTGCTCTTGCTTATTGCCCAGAGAAATCATTGACTTCACTAAAAAGCATTAATTTTGTTCAACTCAAGCGTAAATCATTCAACAAATATTTCTGGGCCATATAAAACATGCTGTACTTTGGGGGAGATTGTTGTAACAATGTATAAACCAAAAAAGCCATAAAGGCTAAGATAGACTACTTCAATAATTAAATTCCTTTAAGATATCTTTTTGTTTATCAATTAAGTTACAACACATACATAACAGCCTTGCAGAAAATCCTCGACAATGTATATAACAGGCAAATAATTTATTGCCGTAATACATAAAGATCTATGAATATATAAAAGATAGGCAAAAAATATTCAAAGGTAAAATGAACAAAGCATATGAATAAAAAGGATAACTAGTTTCTTTACAGAAGAAATTCCAATGTCAGCAGAAAGTTGCAAAAAACCAGATGATCTGTGCAAATATCTATACAAATATAAAGAAATATGTACATATATGCCAATATGCATATATATGCAAAAACAAAAAGATTAATAATCTAGAATTTGATAGTATACAGTAAGTGCTCAAGCATTGTTGGTGGGAGTGATAATAAAGTATTTTTAGAAGTTAAGAGTTTTTGACAATATCTACCAAAACATAAATCTACATATCCATTGATCTAATAAATTTACTTCTAAGAATATATATAAATAATAATAACAGCAATATTGAATGCTAATTGTCTGATATTTGCCAGACATTGTTCTAAGTGTCTAATATACCTTATTTCACTCTAAAAATCTTTATATGGAAGGCGCTGTTTTTATAACACCCATTTTACGGTAAATAAAGTAAGTAGTAAGTAGATTAAGTACAGAGAGATGAAGTAGAGCCAAGATTTGAACTAATCCAGGTTGTCTGTCTCCAGTGCTCCCATTCTTAATGCTACCACATCCCTCAGAAGTATCCTCTCAGGTTCACAAAGAAGTGTTACAGGAACGTTTCTGTAACTTTTTTTGTAGTAAGGGACAACTGAAACCTAACAGCTTGTCAAAACAATGGTATGATTAAATAATTTTTGACATATCCATGCAATATAAAACTATTTCTCTACAAAATGGAATAACAATTCTAAGCAAATAGTATATAAAACACTGTCGGACATAATGTTTTGGTAGAAGTAAAGGAGTTACAACAGTACTATTTTTTATATATGAATACATATCTGTATATGTATGTAAATGCATAAGAAAAAGATTTGGAGGATACATGGTAATGGTGAGTGGGACATACATATTTGATTTTGTCTCTGACACAGGTTATAAAATAGTACAAAAATAATAGGATTTGAGCTCGGTAAGCTCTAAAAACAAAACCAAACAAATATAAAGCAATAAAACAGATACAGTCCTTTTATTTACATCATTTAGTAGGGGTAAGAAATACTTGAAATATGCATAAATGCTACATTAGGGAAATTACCAGGAGCCATCAGAGTGCCTGGGAAAATTACATCAAACCTGATTGATAGGGGTGGATGATTATGGTACTTTAAACAGAGGTGGCAGTATTCATTAACGACCCAAATACTCCTTAGACATACAGAAAACTTGATGGTAAAAGGGGGCATGGTAAGCTTGGAGACCCAAATAAATGTAGTTCCACGTGGCGGGTATGTGGAATTCTTGGGAAGAAAGCGTATGAGAAGAGACTGGAAAGTTGGGCAAGGATTGGATCTCACAGGGCCTTGTTGGCCACATTTGTGGCTTTTGACTTTGTGTTAAGTCATTAAAAGGTTGTTAGGAACATGAGAAACCGGTGATAATTTGGTTTGGGAAGATCCTCCAGCAGCACTGTATGTATAGGTGAGGAGTAGGCAACCTTTGAGACAGGGAGACTGCTGTGGTTTGGATGAGGTTTGTTCCCACCCAACTTTATGTTGAATTTGATTCCCAATGTGGCAATGTTGAAAGTAGGACCTAGTGGGAGGTGTCTGGGTCATGGGAGTGGATGTCTCATGAATAGATTAATGCCATCTCATGGAGTGAGTTCTTGCTCTACCGGGACTGGATTAGTTACTTCAAAAGTGGGTTTTTCCTTCTTGTGTTTGGTCTCTTTGCACATGCCCATTTCCCCTTCCACCTTCTGCCATGAGTTGAAGAGGCACAAGGCCCTCACTAGATGGGCTGCCTGATCTTGGACTTCCCAACTTGCAGAAGTGTGAGCCAAACTTCTTATCTTTATAAATTACCCAGCATCAGATACTCTGTTATAATAACACAAAACAGACTAGGACAGAGCCACATCAGGATAATCAGAAGGTTGTCTGGATGAAGATGAGTCTAGAAATGAAGACAAATGAATGGATTTGAGAGCAATTAAAAGGTAGAATAGAAAGGAGTTGGAAATTCATTTGAAGACGTGAGACAGAAGGAAGAATCTAGGAAAATGTAGGCAGTTCACATAAGAATCACATTAATTCTTGAAAATGTGTTTCCCATGTACTAAGCATTTAATTTGATTTTTTATTTTAACTAATTAAATGTGCTTATGTAGACAGTTCACTCTTTAACAGCAAAGACAACCATTTTAAAAGTGTTCATAGTCCTTCCAACTTGACAAAGTGACAAAAACTTAATAAGCACTTAACAAATGAAGACAGAAGCAAGGGAGTATCATTATAATAAAAATACAAGTAACCCATAAAATACCAATAAAAGGACTAATAATAAATGATGACCTAATGCCTTAAAGAATTAAACAATCCAAAACTATTTTAATTGATTGTATCAAGGAAAAGCAGTAGATGAATATAGCTATCATTCTTTATTTTCAATATTTAGCATTTTAGGGCATCACACAAATCATGCATTATGTGTTATTATAACATGGCACATTAATATGATTTAGAATTTTCTCATCTTACCACATTCCCTCATTGATACTATAGTTGTTGCTGCTGAAAAAGCATTATTAAATAACAAAAGTTCAAAATTCATAGGTACAAATGTACAATATTTTCAGAAGTGCTGCACTCTTTTCCGATGAATTCTTGTTAATCCGACCAAAAACTAATATTCCTAGATTATTAAAAAAATATTCACACTGCACATTTTGCTGGAAACAGCAAAACCTGTGGTTGTGAAATAGGCCTGGAACATTTTCATGACAGAAGAAATTAGGCCCTACATTCAAAGAGCTGGTTATTAAATGTTGTATTTTTCAAAAAATCAGCATATTAAAAACATTAATATTTCATAGAAACTTCAAGAGTTAGAAATGAATATAGGCTTTAAACTTTAATAATGATGCAAAGATGCTGCTAATGGAGGCTGCCTTTGGTGAGCTGATTTTTCTTAAGCATTTTTAAAAGGTTAACAAATAGGGAGTTAACCTTAAAGTAAGTTCAAGGAGTCTTCTTTATGTGTGGGTTGTGGCTAACTGGAATACAGAGCAAACTACTACAATATTGCTAAAGAAAAAAGAAGCTATTTTCCCAGCTACGCATAAATACCTTTAAAGGATGTTTTGTGATCCTTTAAATTTAATTTTAATATGTCTCTGCTCAAAACAAGAGTGTCCATCAAGTAAAGGAAGAATAACCTGGGCGTTATATAAAAACAGCTGTTTCTAATGACCATGCCTATTGATACACAGATAGAGATCTACCTTTCCCCCAAAAGAAAATCACTCCTTATAAAACAGCCAGCATATCAGACATACAGAAAGTAGTATGACTATAGTCTGTCTTAAAGTTCTGAAGCTTTTCACTTGTGACCAAGAGGAAAAAAAAATGTTGCCTTTTATAATGTGGTATTCTGTGAAGAGCAGATTTTGCTTACATAACTTCATTTCAAAGGATTTGCTAGGACCATCAGATTGGTTCAAGCTAAAACAGCTCAATTATTTGTAAAAACTGCCTTAGGCTTTAACAGCCTATAGGGCTTAAATAATCAATAATGCTATAGTATTTGCATCCTTAAGAAGATAGCCAGAAATCAAACTAAACAATTAGGAAAAAAATATATTCTTGAACACTATTTCAAAGTATGTCTATTCTTTATTTACACACCTATTTAGACGACATAAGTAGACCCTACCAACTTTGTCAATATTACCAAATGGCTAATGGGTAAAGGCCAAGACTGTTAGGATATATAGTAAATATTGTGGAAAAAAAAGTCATATAACGGTATTCACACATGTAGCTATTTATACATCTCATTTTCAACTTTAAATTAATTGTGAGTCATAAGAAATATAAAAAAATAAGATGTATAAAAGTAACTGTATTTTAGTCTGTGGGCTTGTGTATTACGTTGCTGTGTTAGACAATTTTGTCTGCTTTAATTGTGCCTGTCAGACTTTTGTATTAGTCCCGGAGGATAAGATTATATTACAGTGTGTACCTGTGGTTATGGTGAAATCATGAAATCCTAAGCACATGTGTAAACCAATGGAATTTTCTTTTCCTTTGGAAAATTCAGAGGAATTGAAACTGCCTTTGGAAAAGTTATAACAGTGAGAAACCTGTAACAGTGAAAGGGATCTAACCTAACCAACTCCATCTTGCTTCTAACCTCCAAACTGTCCTTGTTCATTCCTGGGCCCAGGCCAAACTAATTTTGGGAAAGAACTTAGTGTAATGTTGAAACAAAAATAACAGCCCTTTCTGAAACAAACCACCTTCTTGCCTACGGACTAGTCTGCCTTTGTAGGACTAACAAATTGGCCACAGTATTAAAAATTATGGTTTAGGAGTTACGCAGCCAGAGGCCACAAGATTCTGAGCCTCCTCAAATTGCTCCTGGATACATCACTGTTGTGATGTAAAACCTAAGATCAATGCTGCAGATATTTTGCAGACCCTGCATTTTAATGCACCAGCTGATGCCACTCAGATGGGTAATCTGGCTCAACCAGTTCTGTGATCCCATCCAGGAGCAGAAGACTGCAAGAAAAACCCACTTCGATTCCCTATGATTTCTTCTCGGACTAATTGGCACTCCTCATTTCCTGACCCCATCTACCCACCAAATTATCCTTAAAAATCTTGATCCCTAAAGTTTTAGGGAGACTGATTTGTGTAATAATGAAACTCTGATCTCCTGTACAGCCAGTTTTATGTGACTTAAACTCTATTGCAATTTCCCTGTCTTGATAAATCAGCTCTGCCTAGGCAGTGGGCAAGGATAACTTGTGTGGTTACAAGATGATATAAGAGATTTATGAAGAAGACCCTTCACCTCTCTTTAAACAGTGGGTCCTTATCCAGGGCTGGATCAGAGAGATGGGACAAAGGCTTATTTGTCTTAATTATTGTGAAGAGTTTCCCTGATATAAACCAGACACCCATGGATAATTCAGCAGAAAGAAAGAAACAAGGGTGGCTCCCTTTTAAAAATTATTCATTCTTTCATTCTTCTAGTTATTCAAAAAAATTTTAACAAAATGTCAGGAAAGTTGCTAGGCACTGTAAATACTTGTCTCTGAACTACACTGGCTATAGAGACAAGTAATAAAAATTAAAACATTATGGTAAAAAGTGATGACGGTTTGCCCATTTTATCAAACTTTAGGAAATACAAAGAGAGAAGGAATACCCAGATAGTTCAAAACAGATACAGAGCTGAAGCATTCCTGAAGCCAACCAATAAAGTAAGCAAGCAACATTTTATAGAGTATATTGGAAATAAGAAAGTTATTGTCAGAATTCAAAAGACTGAAGTTTGAGAAACTGCCTAAGAATACAATTTGGGAGTAGAAGCCCACATGTAAAAACTGGAAATCTCACAAAACACACTGGAATAATTAACAAATATGTGGAGGAGATTTTAGAAAGAACCAGTATAATTTCTTTCACCATGTTAAGGAGGTTCTGGGGAACTTAATATAAACTCAAACTCTTTACAGTTTTTCATGAAAACACGTGTGTGTGTGTGTGTGTGCGCGCGCTATAGTAAAGGATATAGTTCTAACTATGGATGTAAATGCATGTAGCTCCCACCCTTCCTTCTCTAATACACACACCAGATTCTCTCTTTACAAACTTACCCACTATCCGAAGTGATGAAAAATAGAAAATAAAAATTCCAGAGGATAGCAAAAAAAGCAAGATTTTGATTTTAAATTAAAATAATCACCACTATTTTAGCATAAATTAACAGTGGCTGAAATTGTTACCATAAAAATAATGGATTTCTGACTTCCTAAATACAACCTGTTTTATCTGTTTTTGGATAATCTAAAATCTTCCAAGGGCTCAAATTGTTTTTAGACATCCAGCACTAGTTTTCAGCCTGCATCCATTCTTCCTTTTCCAGGGAGAAGCAATTCATTGTTTTGTGTTTCAGGTTTGGGGTTTCCTCCCTCTGCCAACACTATTGCAGGTAGATTCCACGATAGCTTAGCTACACTGACTGTCTCTGAGACACATGTAAACATAAATGCCCTTTAGGAAGTTCTTAGATATCTTCAACACATTCCCCAAAAGTCCTTGTTCCGCTTCCCAATCTACTTTTCTAGATTTAAATAAGTCCATTTTATATGAACAATAACCCAAATAATATTTACTGCAATGTAAAAACTACACTTTCCAGGATATACAAACAGTCCCTACTGTGCAACATAATCATTAGTTCCAGATAGCAAGCATTTTTTCCCACCCTTTACATTCTAAAGTTAGTCATCTCATTATAGTTTGAGAAATGGTTCCATCATTTATCTGCATTTTTCATTAAGTAGAAAATTATACAAAAGACTAGCACATTACCTTTCACCAATATTCATCATGGACAAATACAATACATGAGATTACAATTATTCTCAGTCACTCATATTCCTGAATGTACATTGCATGTAATCACATATAATATACTTTTTTCTCCATTACTCCTTTAGTCATATTTGAACTTATATATTTCTACATATAATGATTTGAATTCAAAACGTATCATCAAAAGAAAATGAAAAGGTTATATAAATATCACTGCCTTGCAGTGAATATTACATGCTCTTGCTGAATTCAACTCTGAACATCTGGACTAGATTTATACTGTAAGGAGAAATACATCTATGCATGAAATGGTATTGTTCCTAGCAATAGTTTTTTTTTTTTTTTTTAACATAGAAGAGGCTTGAAAAATGTGAAAAAGTCCTTCTAATCACATATTTACACATACAATACCCTCATTCTTCTCTATATAGCAATGCTAGATATTATTAAGAAACTTCATACTGCTCCTGCTGCTCCTTCTCTTCTTGGTACTTGTATATAAAAAAGTTTTGGCTGGGCGCGATGGATCAAGCCTGTAATCTTAGCACTTTGGGAGGCTGGTGAGTGCGGATCACTGGCGGTCAGGAGTTCATTACCAGCCTGGCCAACATGGTGAAACCCCGTCTCTACTAAATACAAAAATTAGCTGGGCATGGTGGCAGGTGCCTGTAATCCCAGCTACTGGGTAGGCTGAGGCAGGAGAATCACTTGAACCTCGGAGACTGAGGTGGCAATGAGTCGAGATGGCGCCATTGCACTCCAGCCTGGGTAACAAAGTGAGACTGTCTCAAAAAAAAAAAAAAAAAAAAAAGTTTGACTTTCCTTACAAGGACTAAACTTGGACCTTTTCCTCTCTTGTCCAAATTCCCATCATGCCCTATAGGAGATACAATCTCATTAGATAGGTTTTATTTAATGCTATGTAATGTGGGTTAGTTGCTGATACAGGAGTTAAGATGAAATTACCTTGGCAGATAGTGAGGATATGGGAGTCCCCCGTAAAGTTTTCCTTTTTAAAATAAAGCAGCCCCAAAATCATTTTCTTTTTTTCTTTCTTTTTTTTTCAGGATTTTATTTAAAATTTATTGTAATGGGGTCCGCGTTCTTTTCCAAAATCATTTTCTAACAAAGAGCAGCCTGTAAAATTGAACTGCAGACATAGAGGCCAGCAGTTCAGTCAATCATGTTCAAAACAGCAACACCATCTTCCCTTCTCTCTTTGCCAGCCTCGTGTACAGTAAGGAACAGACAAGATGGTGCCAGTCTGGGGTGGAAAGTCCATTTGCATAAGATTAGGGTGGGGTGGCCAGCCTTCTTGCACCCTATGGAAAGGGCACACTATATCTAACTATTCTGTGGGCCCTAATAAATCAGCCTCCTCAAGCCTGCCTATAAAATCCCATGCATCCGGTCTAGGTGAAGTGGCTCATGCCTGTAATACCAGCATTTTGGGAGGCTGAGGCAGGCTGATCATGAGGTCAGGAGTTTGAGACCATCCTGACCAACATGGTGAAACCCCGTCTCTACTAAAAATACAAAAATTAGCTGGGCATGGTGGCACACGCCTGTAATCCCAGCTACTCAGGAGGCTGAGGCAGGAGAATCACTTGAACCCAGGAGGTGGAGGTTGCAGTGAGCCAAGATTGCGCCACTGCACTCCAGCCTGGGCTGGGTAACAGAGCAAGAGTCCATCTCAAAAGAAAAAAATAAATTTCACGCATCCAACCTGGTGATCTTTCCCTTTCGGAAGCCCGCTCTCTGGTGAGGCTGAATCCCCCATATTTACTCCAGACAATATAGCCACTTCATCACCAATCTGATTGTGATATAAATAACAGATAAAGAAGGAACCCCAAAGTACATTTCTTTGCCATAACTTGAAATGGCCCTTCAAAGACATCTTTTGTGGAGGAGAATCTGCATCTAGACCTTTCCCTTTCCACGCCCTTCCAAACCTGAGATCAACTGAGAGTTTAGTACCTTTTAAAGATTTGAATAAGAAACACTTGCCAACTATTGTCTCTAAGGTGACCACCTATG
Source organism: Cacajao melanocephalus (assembly GCA_963573385.1). Taxonomy (NCBI): domain Eukaryota; kingdom Metazoa; phylum Chordata; class Mammalia; order Primates; family Pitheciidae; genus Cacajao; species Cacajao melanocephalus. The sequence continues at coordinate 11,689 of CAUYLG010011868.1, read as the reverse complement.
ATACTTCGTCTATGTAATAAGAACCTTGGTCTCCACAACCTCTTATCTTAACCCAGTCACTCTTTCCTATTGATTCTGAGTCTTTAGATAATAACTTGACCAAACCAATATACCCCTCACAAGCGTTCACTGATGTGTCTTATGTCTTCCTAAAATGTGTAACATTAACCTATAACCAAACCATCTTGGTCACATGTTCTCTGGAAATCTAGAGGATGTGCCTTGGGGCAGGTTCATTCAAATTTGGTTCAGAATAAAGCTCTAAATATTTTACAGAGTTTGACTCTTTTCAATGATACTTAAATATACCTTCAAAAATCAGAGCATGCCAATTAAAATCTAGATAGGCTTTTCTAAGCCAGCTAATTACAGAAAGAGGATGTAGGCCTGGATTTTTGTTATTGTCCTTATGGGTTACATAATAATGGCAATAATGTCACTGATGACCATAAGGCCTATACAAAAACTGAATCTTTTTGTATCCTTACTTTTCTCCCTTTTTAAATGCCTCGGCTTTTTGGCTTTTATTTATTTTTTTTTTTAGTAAGTAATGTGGCTATTGCCAAAATCTAGAAAATCATAAAGAATTTAGTAACAATCCCACTACCCAGTAATAGGATTTTCTTACTTTTTTCCTTTTTAATGACTTTTGTAAAAAGTAAAAAGTTCCTCTTCAAAGTTTGCCTTTTTGTTAAAGAGTAAATAAGTGTTAGAAATAATGGTTTATTTTAAAAAACAAATTTCCTTCAAGCTTCTTTGCTTTTTGCTAATAACTCTTTGTTAAGCCCTGTGTAGCTATTCAATATAGTAAGAGAATAATCACATTCTATTTCCTTGTACCTTAACCAAGTTATTTGTTCTGTCCTCTAGCCGCTCAGACATGTCCGAACATGCCCACGCATTTCCTGGCTTACCACCTTTGCCTCTTTCTTATTTGGAAACGTTATTATCTTCCTAGTTTCCCATAAACAAATCTCTTCCTTTCTTTGTTCTCTATCACACAAGTTTACCTATTTAGAAAAGTTTTAAGTTTTTAGCCAATGGGGATCAGTCTATATTGTGTTGTCCAGCTCCAGTCAATGGAGATAGGACACAGCAGTAAGGACCCAATGTGTCAGAGATAAAAACCTCTGCTTTTCTTTGTTGGTGGTGCTTTTGTGACAATCAGCTTCCGAGAAGCATCATTTCTGCAGAAAGTAAAATTGCCTTGCTGAGAAAATTCTTTGACTTTCGTCCAGTTCTTCTTTCTGGCACCAAGGAACAAGCATTTGCTTATAACTCTTTTAATTTTAAAAATAAGTAAAGTCTGAATATTGAGAGAATTTAGAAAATATATGTAAAAAATTAAATTACTCATAATCCTACCACCCACTGATAGCCTATATTTACTTCTACTTCAATATGTATACTTCTTTGTAACTAAAGTATGAAAAGATTTTAGTCTTATATTATTTTCCACATATATTTATTAATGAATAATTTACTATGTTATTCTTTAGAAATATAAATTTGAGTATCTGTATAATTTTCCATCTTGTTTCTGTATGAAGTCATTTAACCTTTCCCTACTGAGATATTTTTTAAAGATATTCTTAATTTCAGTTAATAAACATGACTTAAGTTAGGTCTCTCTGTACTGCATGCTCCATTTTTCTAGCATAATACTTGGGTTGAGAAAAATAATATTTAGAGGTTTGAAATATAGTTCTTATTTTACATCAAAATTTACTTCATTGTACTGCTTTCTCATATACAATTTTCTATGATACTGTGGTACTAAATAAAATTTAAATAGTAGAATAACAGCAATAATGAAACATATATTCAGTATGTTTCAATATTGTTTTCTCCTGTATAGACATTAAAAATGTCAGAATTCTGTACCTGGGGATATGATGTAGAAGAAATCTTTAAATTCATCCATCCAAACTTCTGCCAATCTCCTGTTGTTCTTGTTGATGACATGACCAGTGCCACCAGGAAAAGTGTATGGAGTTGCCTTCCGAAAAACATGACCAACATGGGAACAAGTAACAATCTCCAAGGAGCCTCCACATTGCCAAATCTGAGAAAAGGAACAATCATTGTAAATAATGCAATAATATTGTATGAGAATTAGCCACTGAAACTTAGGCCAAATCTTCAGATCTTACATGTTTCAAGCAAAATGCTGATGCAAAATTTAGAACTAGTACACTATACTTTCTTTTGGCAAAGGATGCTAATTTGGAAGATCTTGATATATTTAAATACCTGTAGCATTGGAATTATGTAGGTAAGATATAATTAATTTGTGTCTCTTTATTAGAATACCTAATTTCTAGTTTTTAGTTGTTAAACCAATTGCTAGTGAGTAGATTTGGCATCCAAATCTGCTATTAATGAATTTGTACATGTTAGATGTTGTGGTCAAAAACTAAATTTGATTTGAAGAAAAATCAATTATTCTCCACCCATCTGGAATTATAAATGACCATTCATTCTAAGCTGTTCATATGCCTTGCATCTTAAGCTTTGGATTTATTATTATGTGCTAGGATGCCTTTATAGGTGTTCAATGTCCACATAACCTTCAAAACTCATCTTCACCAACATCTTGTCTTCTAGAAAGTTCTGGGGGAGATTTAGTAATGTGTAACTTTTGTATTTTAAGTATGCTTTTATTGAAGAACTGACTGTAATTATTCACTTCCTTATCACTCCTTTAAAACTATAAGTTCTTAGAAAATATACCATATATTTCTTAGTATCCTAGATTCACTGTGTATTTAAGGCTAAGTATTATGTAAAGTATCCATAAAATACTTATTTCTGGCCAGGCACAGTGGCTCACGCCTATAATCCCAGCACTTTGGGAGGCTGAGGTCAGCGGATCATGAGGTCAAGAGATCGAGACCATCCTGGCCAACATGGTGAAACCCTGTCTCTACTAAAAAATACAAAAATTAGGTGGATGTGGTGGCATGCACCTGTAGTCCTAGCTACTTGAGAGGCTGCGGCAGGAGGATTGCTTGAACCCAGGAGGCAGAGGTTGCAGTGATTAAATATAACGCCACTGCACACCAGCCTGGTGCCTGGTGACACTGAAATACTAGGTATAAAACTAAAAAAAAAAAAAAAACAACTTATTTCTATGAAATTACATTTTACAGCCATAACTTATGCTAATTGTTTATATGTGTGTGTGTGTGTGTACATACAATTTTACATATACATATATTACATATATGCTACAGATTTTCTTGTCACAATAAATAGAAGTCATAGTTAATGCTATACAAAATTTGGAAGACATGGTTTTATATTGTAACTAACATTGTTTTCATTTGATACATCTGAGTTAAGTAGAGTTACTATTTTTGAAAGAAAAATAGCTTTCTGGCCATTTCCAGCCAGGTGCAGTGGCTCACACCTGTCAGCACTTTGGGAGGCTGAGGCATGAGGATCACCCAAGGTCAGGAGTTCAAGACCAGCCTGGTAAACAGGGTGAAACCCCGTCTCTACTAAAAATACAAAAATTAGCCAGATGTGGTGGCACATGTCTGTAGTCCCACCTACTCGAGAAGCTGAGGCATGAGAATTGCTTGAACCTGGGAGGCAGAGGTTGCAGTGAGCCAAGACTGTACCATTGCACTCCAGCCTGGGTGACCAGAGTGAAACTCTGTCTCAAAAAAAAAAAAAAAGATAAAAGAAAAATAACTGTCCACCTGACCCTTCAGGTAACATTCAGCTTAAAAGAGAGCTGCTATTGGACTTGGGTAGCAGTAAGAGACATTCATTTTCTTATCAGAAGATAGAAGATGATAAATAATAAGTTATAATAAGGGTTTGTGCATTTCATATAAATCTATTCTTATAATTTTTAAACAGTATAATGCTAGCAGAAAAATAGGTCCAACAAATACTGAGATACAGATGAATATAAGAGAAGAAGAGAAACCTTCACCCCCCTTAAAAGATCATTCTTAAATAATCAAAGTATTTCATTGATTGACAACTTGTTCATCTTTCTAGCTTCATGAAATAAATGAACCTTCTTGTAATTATGCTCATTTTTACATTCTTCCTTTCTGTTAAAATGGAGGCAGTTAATCTTTATCCTACCGAAGACAAATCAATATTTCTTTTTCAGTCCTCGTTATATCCCTTATTATATCGCTTGTATCTTTTTTAAGGATGTCACTAATTTAGTCATTCCCCTTGCTTGTCTCCTGAAATATTAATCATGTTTCTCATTACTAGATTATGTGTATCTTTGCATAATACCTTCTAAAGTCATCCATCTTTCAAATAGCTTAAACAATTTATAAAACAAAAAATCACTTGTTCAATATCTGTATCCTAGATATGTTTCCTTTTACCATTAAATAATATAAAATACATATATATTTTATTTTTTATATATAATATATATTGTATATTTTTGTCATGGTAAAATTATGAATTATAAAATTTTAGCATATTTCTTCCTAAACAACAGATAGGAAACAACAGTGAAAGAAGCAAGACAATTAAGATTCCGTTGAATAGACAGACAAGATGCTGGGGATTAGGACAAGGATGGTGGCAGTGGGAAGAGAAAGAGATGGTGCCCGGTTCCTAAAAAACATGTATCACTAATATGGTAAAAATATATTTTAGTGATACATGTTCTTTCCCTTAATTTTCATTTTTTTCATCTGTTGTAAAAAATGATGTTTATTTCTGTAGCAACCCACAATTCCTCTGGTCAAAATAACAAACATCTCTTGATGCATTCATTATCTTATTTAATATTTTCTTGGAGTCTGCTGATTTTTCTCTTCTTACACATTTATCCATTATTACTTTAAACTTGTATTTATATGTTGGCCTTCCTCTTTCTTTAAACATTTCATGGGTGGTATCATTTGTTCCTATTACTTTGCATTGAACTTGCATCCCGACAATCTCAACATTTACATCTCAACCCAAATCTCTTTTCTGGGATCCAGACTTGTGTATCCACACATCTACTTGATACTTCCTTTTGTATGTCCCAGAAATATACAAACAGAAATGTTCAAACTGGCTTTGTTGATTCACCCCTGTTCTGTCAGCCAGGTCTTATTTTATTCTGGTGTATGTATTTTTTTTTATTTGACAGTATATGGTGCCACCATTCACCCAGATAGTCAAACCAACAAATACATAAGTAAAGCAAAATAAATAAATAAAACTGGAACATATCATTGATTTATTTATTTCATCACCTGGGCAGCCATAACAAAATCCTGGGAGGCTTAAACAACAGAAATCTATTTCTCACAGTTCTAGAGGTTGGGAAGTTAAAGTTCTAGAGGCTGGGAAGTCACATGCCCTATGTGAGGAGGTAATTAGGGCTTCAACACATGAATTTTGAGAACCATCTCTCTGTTTCCACTGCTACCATTCTTGTCCTAATCACCAGCCTCTCTTATCTATCAATTCAATAGACTCTTAATTGTCTTGCTGCTTTCACTGTTGCTTTCTATAATTTGTCTGTATAGAGAAATCAAAGTCATCTTTTAAAAATTACTTAATTTTACTGCCCTGCTTAAATCCTTCAGTGGTTTCTCATTGCATAGTGAATGTAAACAAAATCTGTGAGTAGGGCTTCTAAGACCAAACCTGATTCTCCCTCTCTGTCAAAAAGCACTGGTGATATTGGCCCTCTGCCACATTCTAGAATAACATGCCACATACCTGTTCACACACCAAATTCTCAAATCTCCTTCCTCTGTACCTGGAATACGATTCTGTCAGCCCTACACCTTGGATGCCTCTTTTCCATACTTCCCATCTCACCTGAAACATCACTTCCTCAGAGAGTTCTTCTCCTATTGTATTTAAAGTAGCCCCAACCCAGCTATTTTCTCTAAGAAAACCCTGTTTAGTTCTCTCTTTGCTTACCACAATCTGTAACTTGTTTATTTGTATTGCTATACACTTTCTTTCCTCAACTGCAATGTAGGCTCTAAAAAGGACAGTGGAGATATCTGGTCATTTTGTAGCCCCAGAGCTAAGCCCAGTGCTATATACACAGTAGATGTTTATATATGTTTTCTGAATGGACAAATGGACAATTCAAAATTAACTACCAAGGTTAACATGAAAAATAAAAGACATTCCTGGTACAGTGATGAGATTTAAACAGACATATTTTTGTGCAATGTTAAATGGCATTTTTTTAGAAAATATCTTTAAAAGACTAAGTAAAGCAATCAAGTCAAATGATACACAACTGCTGTTCCACATGCCTTGGGAACTAAGGAAGCTCTTTGGAGGTCACAGAATAACAAAGAAAAATTAGAAATGGTTGATGGTGCACGGCAAACAAGATTGCTCAATGATACAATCTTAATTTTTAATGTGCTATGAAAGCTATTTAGTCAAGCTCACACAAATCTCATGCTCTCTCTCTCAAATCGTGATTTAGTAGAGTACTCAAGCATTCATACTATGACCAGGACTTTGTAAAGAGTGTGCCAATTTCAGAAGAAATGACACGTGACTTGTTATACATGAGAAGAAATTTAAGGTCTTCTTTTTATTGTGAGGAATGCAAAGTCTTTGGTAAAGAGCCTTCTCCCTCCCTTTCTATGGAATACACATAAATGAAGAGCTTCTTTCCTCCTTCACCCAAACAAGGGAGCTAACTGAATGAAGATGAAACTGGCATTTCCCTCCCAGCTGGATACTTGTACAGCAAATTAGCATTCTATCCTTGTGCTGCCTTTAGAACAGAGAAGAATATGTTCAGAGAATTACATGACCCAAATAAAAAAGAGACCACTTCCAATCTAGTGAATTCTGAAGGTATAGTTGGGGTATATTTTACAGGGTTGTTCCAGCAGAATTGATAGGTACAGTGATGCAGTGAACCTGGAAGGAAGTGGTCTTTAATAGCAACTGGACCAGACCTTAGTCATTTCTGGGTTCTATAGAGCATGGAACATAGAAAAGAAAAAATGAGCCATGGGATTATCAATATGGCAGATCAGCATGGAGGCATACTTTGAGAAAGGCAGTTAGGTGAAATAGAGGCTAAGATCTCCCTCTCCAAAAGGCCCTTGGAAAAGAGAAGAAATAAAGGAGGAAGCTGAACATGGTTTTACGAAAACAGTAAAACTATGTATGGAAGATAATAACCTGGGTAAGGCCACCAATAGCAAGTAGAACCATATGGAGCCAAAGATGGCAAGCCATCATCAAACTTACCATGAAAGACCTGCCATTTTTCTAACCTTCCTATTTGACCCTACCCACTGGGGAAGGCAACCCCCAAACCCCTGCTCTTCCTCATTCCAAGCTCCTCTTTCATCATGGGCCTAGGGAAAACAGGGAATGTGAGCTCTGTAGTGCCTACAAAAATCAACGCTTTACAGTGGATACTAGAGTTTTCAATAACTGACTGGGAGCAGTGGCTCATACCTGTAATCCTAGCACTTTGGGAGGCCAAGGTGGGCTGATCACCTGAGGTCAGGAGTTCAAAACCAGCCTGGCCAACAAGGTGAAACCTCGTCTCTACTAAAAATACAAAAAAATTAGCCAGGCATGGTGGTGGGCGCCTGAGGGAAGAGAATCGCTTGAACCCACGAGGTGGAGGTTGCAGTAAGCCGAGGTGGCAATACTGCACTCCAGCCTGGGCAACAGAGAGATACTTTGTCTCAAAAAAAATTTTTTTCAATAACTAAAAGTGACCACAAAACTAAATAATCAGTGCTAAATAACATTAAGGATTGAAAATGAATATTCAGAGCATAAAAGCAACAATTGGGGAAAAAAAACAACCATTTAAATCTGTACTCCATTAAATTCGGACTACGCCCTGTTTAGTATAAACTAGCAACTGACAGTTGTCCTCTGGATTCTCCATTTGCTTTTTACAAATATGGATTAGCATTGTGGTTGTGTGAGTTAGATGCCCAGGGCTCTTTATTTCTACTCTGTCACTTCCTGGTCCTCCCATAGCTTTTGGGTTTATTGGTTCTATGCCAGTATCAGGGCTCTAAACATAATACTCCAAAATTGAAAAAACTATAGTAGCCAGGAGGCCACTCTGACCTTCTCCCACCTTTCTCCCCTGAAGTATAGCCATAATGAAATTCTCTGACTTACTTTGCCTGAAAGAAGATCATATACTTGCAGGCCAAGAAGAATCTGAACAAACAGACCTTGCTAAGAGCCCCACTCGTTTAATTCCATTAGATCACAGATAATTTTTGTACAATCATACTTCTATATGACTCCATTCTTCTTGGATCCTAAGAATGAAAGTATTCATTGAGTTATGGAACAGATGCCTAAGGATAAAAATTCCTGGATCTTTAGGTCTTCATTTCTAAAGGCTCTCATTTGACATAAAACTTTGGTTAAATAAATTTGTCATGATTTCCTTTGGTGAATCTGTCTGTCTTTTGTATAAGGGTGTCAGTCATAAACCTTGTGACAGGCAGGGAAAAGATACTGTTTTGTTTTTCCCTACATCCTGAATATGCACACTGAACAGGAAATGAAATCTGGTTTGGAATCTTTTAAAGTGTTCCAGTGGTCTCACTCCTTTCCATCTTAATTGGCAAAGATAAGAATACATGAAAGTGCTGATTTTATGTTATCCTTCTGACATGTAATGACATTTTGTATGTATATATGCAGGTATAATGCTACAATGGTTGATTTTTTTTTTAATGGTTGATATTTATAAGACAAGGAAAACTTGTCTGACTTTGATTCTCACAGATAACCGCATTTCTTAAATACATTGAGGATAAATACAAAGAAGTGATGGCAACTGTTCCATAACTCAGTGAATACTGGCTCATGTTTTGCCTGTATGCGATAGGCTACTGACTCTTGGAATAATGTGAGTGCTTCTCCCACCAGCCACCTGTGCTCACAGACTGTGTAGATAAATGCTGATAATGCATTTCCTAGGTAGAGCCTCTCCTCAAAATTTGCACAAAAATAAAAAGATAAAGGTTAAAATGCATAGCACTATGCATTAATTAGGCGAATATCTACTCATAGTAATACTAAGTTAACATAAGAATAAAAGAATTTATGAAATATTGACCAGATAAATGCCATATATTTAGAGCCCTGGGTAATGTGAAACAATTAAATGTTAAAGCAGAAAGAACATTTAAATTGAGTGGAGTCCACAATGACTACCTCGATTATTTCCTTTAGTGTGTATTCTCAATATTTTAAAAGGATGTGAGAAAAGAAAGAAAAAACATTATGACCCAGTCATTAACAATTTGGGCTATGAAATAAGGAAACATAATATTTCTACTGGCTCTTTCACGTACTGTGTATACTTGTGAAAATTATTAAAAGTCTTCAACGCCTTAACATTCCCAATGGAAAGTGGGGATAATAATGACTACTTCCAAGACCTTAATAAGACTGTATGTATAAAGGAACAAGGAACTATGCCTGGCACTTAATATGGGATAAAGTGTAATGATAATTGGATATTATTTAACTTTTATTGCCACTGTTTCTCAAGGAAATCAACATCTATACATTATTAGCTGATTCTTGTGTTTTAAAAGAATTTTATTCAGGTCTTCAAAATTCTGTGTTTCTTTAAAATTATAACATCAATATCCAGAGGTATGTACACTGGTTGGAGTGTAAAAGAATAGTCTATTAGCTTCTAATTAGAATACTGCATTTCATTCCCTGAAATTATTTTACAGTGTCTGAGCAAACAGTATAAGCTGAATAAAACATGATGTCTCATTCACATGAACAAGTGATATCTGAATTACGTTGTATCACTGAGTATATCTGATTGTTATTTTCTCTTTTTTTTTTTTTTTGACAGAAGTAGTTTTAATAGTATTGTGGAATGAGGCACATATTAGGCACACTGAATTTGCTCTATATTTGTAAATAATTATTACATTTTTCCTTTGGCAGCACGGCTATTTCTTGAGAGCAATAAAATCTATAGAGGAAACAACTTCAGTCCAGGTATTTAATTATAACCACACAGGTGGAGGCTCATCAATTTATAGAGTCTATCATTTTAGGAGATGCCATTAGAAGCCTAGACTGAGTGTCAGTAGCATCGTTCCAGGCCAAGCAATGAACTAACTCTATGGCTTCCAGGGGATATATCATTGCTATCCAACAAGCAGTCTCTTTGAATTTCTTCATATCATTTATTTTTGTGAATCTTCCTAATGCATGGAAGAGCTCTGGAGGATTAATGATGACAGATGCTTTTAAAGACTGATGTTTCTAGTTTTTAATATGAATGATAGAAGTGAGTCAGATTCAGGTTTCTTCTAGGAGCATATACCCTTCAGCTCTCTTGTCTCCAGTTAAAACTACCAATGGTGATATTTACTGAAAAGTTCTTTACCTCCCCCTCCCTTATCTTTTCCTTCTCCTCTCCCCTAAATTCTTTCCTTCTTTTCTCCATCTCTCCCTTTTTCCCTTTTATTTTTATTGCATTTTAGGTTTTGGGGTACATGTAAAGAACATGCAAGATTGTTACATAGGTTGTGGCAGTGTGATTTGCTGCTTTCCTCCCCTTCACCTATATCTGGCATTTCTCCCCATGCTATCTCTCCCCAACTCCCCACCTCCCGCTGTCCCTCCCCTATTTCCCCCAACAGACCCCAGTGTGTAGTGCTCCCCTCCCTGTGTCCATGTGTTCTTATTGTTCAACATCGGCCTATGAGTGAGAACATGCAGTGTTTGATTTTCTGTTCTTGTGTCAGTTTGCTGAGAATGATGGTTTCCAGGTTCATCCATGTCCCTATGAAGGACACGAACTCATCGTTTTTGATGTCTGCATAATACTCCATGGTGTATATGTGCCACATTTTCCCTGTCCAGTCTATCAACGATGGGCATTTGGGTTGGTACCAGGTCTTTGCTGTTGTAAACTGTGCTGCAGTGAACATTCGTGTGCATGTGTCCTTACAGTAGAATGATTTATAATCGTTTGGATATATACCTAGTAATGGGATTGCTGGGTCAAATGGAATTTCTATTCTAGGTCTTTGAGAAATCGCCACACTGTCTTGCACAATGGTAGAACTGATTTACCAAAAGTGTAAAAGTGTTCCTATTTCTCCACATCCTCTCCAGCATCTATTGTCTCCAGATTTTTTAATGATCACCATTCTAACTGGCGTGAGATGGTATCTCAATGTAGTTTTGATTTGCATTTCTCTAATGACCAGCGATGATGAGTATTTTTTCGTATGTTTGTTGGCCTCATGTATGTCTTCTTTTGTAAAGTGTCTGTTCATATCTTTCGCCCACTTTTGAATGGGCTTGTTTGTTTTTTTCTTGTAAATCTGTTTTAGTTCTTTGTAAATTCTGGATATTAGCCCTTTGTCAGATGGGTAGACTGCAAAAATTTTTTCCCATTCTGTTGGTTGCTGATTCACTCTAATGACTGTTTCTTTGGCTGTGCAGAAGCTGTGGAGTTTGATTAGGTCCCATTTGTCTATTTTGGCCCTTGTTGCCAATGCTTTTGGTGTTTTGGTCATGAAGTCCTTGCCTATGCCTATGTCCAGAATGGTTTTGCCTAGATTTTCTTCTAGGGTTTTTGTGGTGTTAGGTCTTATGTTTAAGTCTTTAATCCATCTGGAGTTAATTTTAGTGTAAGGTGTCAGGAAGGGGTCCAGTTTCTGCTTTCTGCACATGGCTAGCCAGTTTTCCC